>RJWM01021478.1:0-28826 GCA_004363535.1 Dasyprocta punctata
GAGATCCGAGGGTTGACTCTGCAATCCTGCCCATAGCTTGAAACTCCCAAGGAATTCAAAGACCAAGTTCGGTAGGGCGGGGGCGCAGGTCTCACTCAAGAGGCCTGGGAGACCCACCTGCTCCCCTAGGGTGACGTAAGCTAGGCAAGCTGGAAATAAGAACCCAAGAGTCCGGATTCCCTGACCTAAGCTCTTTCAGTTTAACTTATTTTAAGAAAAGGGAGGAAGAAAAATACAGAGTGAAGAATTCATTGAATATTTATTCACAAGAATTCATTGTAGGTTTATTATTCACAGTTAATCACTACCTACCAAATGCTATCCGCAGTTAAAGGATTAAGTACATAGGTCTTTTTATTTAAACACTGATTTTTTTTTTAAATATATACACACAAAACTTAGTTCAGCAAGGCTTCATGATATACACCAATTCCAAAATAAAACAATCAAATGGTCCAGGTGTAAAATGCCAGAGACTTCTTTATCAGCAGCGAGGAGAGGAGCAGCAGGGGAAGAGGAAGCCCAGTGAGGCAGGGGAGCCTGGGCCTGGGGGTGCTCCAGGCTGATTTCATCTCCTTAGTCAGAGTCTGGGAAGAGGCAGCCAGCTGTCAGAACCGAAGGCCCGAGACTGCAGCCGCCTTCCAGGAAGAGGAATGGCGGGGGCCGGGGGTGGGGCCCTGAGGGAGCAATGGCCCGCAAACACATTGTGAGGGCCCACGGCTGACAGACGGACCGAAGGCTCTGCGGCAGCCTCGTCCGCCCAAGCCCTCCCTGCTGACGGGATGGGGTGGGGGGGAACTGCTTGTGGCCCACTGGGAATGGATGGACCCCACCCTGCTCTTCCTGGCTGCTGTCCCGGTGCTCACCCTGCACATTAGGTGATCCAGGTGAGACCAGGACCTCATCTTAAGCAAGAAAAATGAAAAGCAAGCACTTGAATTTCTACCCCAGCATGGGAACACAGTCTGGCCCAGCTAAGAAGAGCAGTTAGAAGCTATTTTTCCCTCTGGCTTGTCCGCAACTTGCGGGCTCCAGGAGTTTGCATCTGGTGGCCTTGGGACAGGAGAAGCAGACCACACCTGAGACCTGGAGGTCAAGGACTCTGACCTCCTCTGACAGATCCCTTCATCATTGGGGGCGGGGCTCACAAATATTAAAGCTGAACCCTCAGAGATTTCTGGCTTAGGACAGGCAGACTGCCCATACCCTCCACTTCTGCTTGTCTCCCTTCTCTACCCTGTTTTCCCTTCCCGTGAGGGAAAAATATTTACACAGAGTAGGAGACAAATTGGATGAAAAGCTCTGGACTGTCTTTAACTTACTTTAAAACAAAACAAAGAACACTGCTCATAAGCCACCCTTGAAATAAGGAAAAAGGCACTATGAAAAAACAACATCTGGAGGGGCCGGAAGAGGGCAGAGGCGCAGGTTTGCAGTCTTTCTCCGGAGGCTGCGGGGTCCCCCACACTATCCAGCTGGATGCGGGCTCCTCCAGCAGCGGTGCACAGCTCGGGCCCCGGGACCCCCAGCCCGCTCCTTTTGTGTGTATATATGAGAAACATGGAGACAGCTGTTCTTTCAGTCATTTCCACTAAAACAGACATTTTGCATAGAGAAAATACCAGCCCGCTTGGTTTCTTTTCTTTTATTATTGGCATCAGCTGGGGCTATATGTGGCCTTAAATGTCATGCACTGAAGGACAGGAGAAAAAGATGAGAAAAAGGACACAGGAGGGAAACAGGAGCAGTGTGGAGAATCTGTAATAAAAACTTAACTCAATAGGTAAATTCTGGAATTTTGATATCCAATCCCCCTCCCATCCCCCCAAAGTTCCAACGAAAGTGAGAGGGTCACCGGTGTGACCAGTCAGATGTTCTGAGCTCCCTGTAGGCTGCTGTTAGAGGCAGCCTGTGGGTGTAAATCTTTTTGTGTTTTCAATTTTTCACTTTCTTTAAATACTCTGCTTCCTAGACGTTCCGGTTCACAGGGGTGACGTAGTTGCGTGGAAACATGCCGGTTTGCCCGTGGCAAGCACCCTTCCACCAGTTGGGGTCTGAGTTATCCATGACGTGGATGAAGTCTCCCCGGCGGAAGCCCAGCTCGCCGTCCTCCTGGGGGTCAAAGTCAAAGAGGGCCTGGACGTAGGTCGGCTGCTGCAAGAGAGAAGCAGGGAGAATGCACACACGGCACTCTTGATGGGGATCCACCGGCGCCTCGTAAGAGGCCAAAGGCGGCCGCACTGCTCACAGTGGGAGTGGATGTGTGTCAATTCTCACACACCCTCAAGCACCTTCTCCATGTATTCTTTGTTTTTTGTTTTTTTGTTTTTTTTTTTTTTTGTGGCACCGGGGATTGAACTCACAACCGGCACTGAGCCAAACTCCCAGCCCTCCATGTATTCTTACATGTCCTAAGTTCACTCTATATGGGTTTAACATAATTTCCCACCAATGCTCAGAACACTAGGGTTTATCTCTCCGGGGGTGGCCAATGGGCCACATCATCAAGTAGGGAGCAGCATGGATGCCTGGAGGAGAGAACTGGGGTTTTGTTCATAGATTTGAAAACATTCACGTCCCTATCATTCACAACACCCTTAAGGTTTTACAGGGTCCAAAGTGCTAGAGTTTGAATACAGTAAGATGGCACTAGCCATAAGGCACAACCGGGATATGTGGGCGGGGCAGGAGTGAAAGACTACAGCCCCCACTCCCTCCCCAGAGCCAGCGCCCCTGCAGTGCACCCCAGAGAAAGTGCTGCTGGCTGGCTTCCAGGCAGACGGGCGATCAGGGAGCAGCATGGCCTTAGAGGGCACCTCTGGAAAAGGCACCGGCATTTTAGACTACAGAGCTTTCCATGGATACAGGGTAACACTGAATAATGCACAAAGCAGTCCCAGAAGTGACCCTACAAGGGGCACCAGTCTGTTTAACGGGCCAGTCTTCTTTCCCAGGAACGATCCTAGATGGAGGTTCGGCTCACCTGTGGCACCTGTTCTATGTCCCGCAGGAATATCTGCTGGTTTCTGGACACGGATGTCGATCTGTGGTAATCCACCAGCTCATTCAAAGAATTGAACTTCACCACCCAGAGGAAATACTTTCCTGCTCCATCGCGGAGCACCTTGAAGTGCTGCACATCATTTCCAAACCTGGCGAGGCAGGGAAACACATGTGAATGGTCACAGCCTCTGTGCCGGAGAGGAGAGGAGTTTCCTCTCAGCCCAAGGGCGCAGGAGCTGCGCAGCAAGGCGCCCCCACCTGAAGAGAGCTGGGACGAGCGAGGCCTCCCGGGCACCCGGCGTGACTGACGGTTACCAGTAACAACGTGAAGAATCCTGAGAGATGGAAGTCTCACCCAGGCATCTTAATTCTGAAGATGTCTTTCAGACATAAACAGCGTGTCTTAACCTACCGTACACCTGTTCCCTGTACTCTACCAAGTAGCAGAGCCTTATTTATGACGACTTTGGCATTTCTGACTTCTTCTGAAGCAAAAATATTAAAATGTGATGTCACACTCAAGAACTAGGAATGACAGGACAGGAAGTAAGGTGAGGAGAGACTGGAAGTACTTCAAACAATTCTCTTGTAACTGGAAGTAGTTCCAAGTTGTGTTTTTCATTCAGGAATTTTAGTTTAGCTTTCCTTTTCATGGGTAACAGGTCTCAAGACCAAAATGCTGGGACAACAAAAGGGGGCTCCAGTACTAAAGAAAAAAATTCTGGCCGGGCATGGTGGCACAGGCCTTTAATCCCAGCACTTGGGAGGCTGAGGCAGGAGGATTGTTGTGAGTTCAAGACCAGCCTGGGCTACAAAGTGAGTTCAAAGTCAGCCTGAACTGCACAGGGAAACCCTGTCTCAAAAAAATAGGGCTGGGTATTTAGCTCAGTGGCATAAGTGCCTGCTTGGCAAACGTGAGGTCATGAGTTTGATCCCTGGTACCCTCCCCCCCCCAAAAAAGAAAAAAAAATTCTGTCTCACTTCCCTTTTTACCCTGATCAGCAAAAAATAGCCAGGGTGACTGGTACTGGCTCATGGGATCTGTCACAGTGACATCTGGCTAAAACAGAAGCTCAGCTAGGGCGTTTCCATCCTGTCCTCAAAAAGGCATGCTGTGAACATTTGTTCAATGAATAGTTTTCTTACCTTCAGACTTAAAAGCCTGAAGAAACGAAACACTTTCTAAAAACAATCCAGCAGGTGGCAGCACTAAGTTTCAAGCCAGTGAGAAGACACCAAGTGTTTCCTCTTTTCTAGGGGGACTGTCCCAAGACAATCACAAATACCACACCCTACACATACTATGTGCAATGTTTTCCCCCTAGACATATACACATATATGACTATGACAAAGTTCAATTTCCAGTAAGGATTTAACAAAATCAAACAACTGTAACAACACATTGTAATAAAAGTTATTTAAAACTTATGAGTTGTTTATTTCTGGAATTTCCCATTTAACATTTTTGGACTAGTTGACCTCAGGTAACTGACACTGAGGAAAGTGGAACTGCAGGTGGTGTGGGGAGGCAAGAGTACTGTTTTTCATGCAAGAAAAAAGTGGGATTGGAGAAAACTGAGGAAGGGGGTACTCAAGTTGCACTTCTGGTCCCAGAAGCCTCTTGCACTGGGCTGATGGAGCAGGACTCGTGTGCAGGACGTGTGAAAATGAGCATTACATCAACCAGAGTGCTTGTTTTTGTCTTTTTGAGACAAGGTCTCGTTATGCAGTTCAGGCCAGCCTTGAACTCACTTTGTAGCCCATGCTGGTCCTGAACGCACAACGCTCCTCCTACCTCAGCCTCCTGAGTACTGTGATTAAAGGCATGCACCACCATGCCCGGCTCTGTTTCAGATTTTATTTCTGAAATAGTAATTGTATCAACTCCTTGGTCTTCCTGGTGTCTAGAGCAGGTCCCTGCACAGAACAGATAGGCAGGATTCCAGCTCGACACTGAGCACCCCAGTACCTGCAGATTAACTTGCTCTTGTTATGCTGTTCAGTTTCTATTCAGGTCAGTAAAACATATTAGCTTTTTACAAGTTAATGAGAAAAATTAAAATGATAGTTATGGCAGACCTTGGTAGTGCATTCCTGTAATCCCAGCTACCTGGGAGGCTGTAGACCTCAGTGAGACCCTGTCTCAAATAAAATAAATAAGGAGCTGGGATGCAGTGTGGAGTTCAGTGGGAGAGAACCTGCCCAGTGTGTGTGAGGCTCTGGATCTGATCCTCAGTACCACCCATCCTCAAAAACGAAACAAGAAAGCCCAAGATAATTCTACAACACCCCCCAAATGATCTCATTAGACCTTTAATTGCATATTCTCAATCATGCGCTTCAAAAGGTTTTGTTATAACAAGAAAACTGATTATTACATCCTGTCTGACTTTTGTACATGTTGGGAATGAAAATCAACTATACTGCAAATATGTTTATTTGTGAGGTAACACAAAAGATCACGTGACAGTCAAATCTTTATTTAGAAAAACAGCATGCCTCTAATCCCAGCACTCAGGAGGCTGAGGCAGGAGGACTTAAAGTTCGATTCAGACAGCTTAGTAAGACCCTGCCTCAAAATAAAGAATAAAAAAACAGAATGGGCTAGAGATGTAGCTCAGTGAGAAGGCTGTGAGTCTAACCCTCAGTACCACAAAAACAAAACAACCTGCAACTATAAATCTTAATCCGTACTTCAAACAACTCCACACACTAAGCATACAATGATCCTAAAGGCACAGCAACATTTAATTCTCTTTTTTGTTTGTTTTTTTGAGACAGGTTTCTCTATATAGTTCAGCCTGCCCTTGAACTTGTAGTGATTCTCCTGCCTCAGCCTCCCAAGTGCTGGGATTGCAGAGCATGCCAATACTTTCTTTCCCTTCCCCTTTTGGTCTTTTTCAGACAGGGTCTCACTATGCAGTTCAGGCTGGCCTTGGGCTAACTTTGTAGCCTAGGCTGGCCTCAAACTCATAGCGCTCCTCCTGCCTCCCCGCTGCTGGGACTACAGGAATGTGCCAACAAATATATGCTACATTATATTTTTGTTTTCAGTATTTGATACTGAATCCAGGGCCTTAACCCTAAGCTATATGCTCTGCCTTTCACCTCTGCCCCCTGGCCTTTTTTAAAATTTTGAGATAGGGTCTCATGAAGTTGCTAAACTGTCCAGGTTGGCTCAAATATGATCCTCCTGCCTTAGCCTCCTACAGTACTGGGTTACAGGTTACCTCCCATAGTTACATTTACCACCTGGAAAGCAAAAACCTGAAGTCCCTTGTGATAGTGACCTTTTCAACTTAATGTGAGACAGAACTAGGATAGGTGTAGAGTTCGGTGGGCTGTCAGCTGAAAGCAGAAAAGGCAGCTGACACTGAGAGCTCAGCAAGAATCCCACGAAGGGCAGGAACTGGGACTGGTGGGGATTAGGAAAAACTGTCTGCATTTGCTGTCTCAGGGGCCCGCTGCTCCTGAAGACTTGTTTCACTGAAGAATCTAAACCCTGTGCTGCCAGAACTAATTTTGGAGCCAGAAATTTAGGAATTTTTTTGGAAGGGGACAGTGGTCTGAGGATTGATCATAGGGGGTGGTCTGTTACTGAGCCATATCCTCAGCCTATTTTATTTTTATTTTATTTAAGACAAGGTCTTGCTATGTAGTGCAGGCTAGTGTTGTACTCACCATGTAGCCCAGGCTGTGTTTGAACTCACTGCAATCCTCTTGCCTCAGCCTCCCGAGTGCTGGGACTACAGGTATATGCAACCTTGTCGGGTGCCATCCATTTTTATTTTGAGACAAGGTTTCAATAAATTTCCCAAGCTGTGCTGGAACTTTGATCCTCTAGCCATATCTTCCCAGACAGTTGGGATTACAGATATGCACCACCAGGCCCAGCGTAGAAATTAGGATTTTAATGTAAAATTAAAATACAGATTACAGTAAGTCTCTACTAGAGCTTGTGCATAGCCAGAAACCTGAGGCGGGGAGAGACAGGCTTCCAGGCAGAGCAGGAAATACTTACTTGACAGAGAGGGAGAAATCCCCAGGCGCGCTCTCACTCTCCCGGATTAGAAAGGCCCCATCATGCCGCTGTTTGCTAAGCATTTCTTCTGCCTTGGCTCTGGGGATTTTGCCAAAAAACCACCTAAGGAAGGAAGGCAAGCCAGTCAACATCTGCTTCCCCACCAAGAAACGGGATGTCCAGCCTTCGGGTGAGTAACGGGACACTCACTGCCAGGGAGGGCTCGCTCTTTACTCTCCAGCCTATCCAAGACAGACCTTCCCCTGGCTTTACTGTACTCCACTTTCCAGAAAGTGACTCATTAAGGAAGGCACGGTCCCAGGCCGTGCAGAGGAAGACACCTGAAAATGGGCCTCTTGAGCCAAAACAGTCTGGCCCCTTGCTGACTCATCAGCGTGGCACCTGGCAAAGACCTGCTTCTACAAATGCAAAACGCAGGACAGTTGACACTGAGGAGATGGCCTCCCCACCTTTTTTTTTCCCTGACAGGCCCCTTCTTGCAGCCATTCAGTAAGTCTCCACCTTTGCCACAGTGGGAAAGAAGCACAGTGGGGAAACCCTGAAGGCCCTGGAGCTGGAGGCAGGGCTACTCCTGCAGAGCCACCAGGAAAAGGCTGGGGCTGAGCGTGCAGCCCCTACCACTGAGGAAGGTCAGCAGCAGCCCTCTCAGAGCCTCTCCGGGTCACTGCTCGGCTCAGCTTTCAAAAGCCAACAGGAAGGGCCCTGGATGTAGTTCAGTGGTAGAGCATTTGGCTGACATGAGCGAGGCCCTGGGTTGGATCCTTACCAGCAAGACAGACCCAAAGTTCCCCAAACCCACAACATTGGTAACATAATTAATTCCCCCCCCCCACAGCAACTAACTGCAAAATTAAAATCTGTTATTTTAAGCAAATTATAGCCTCTTCTGTTCCCAGTGCTAGTTCACTCTGGCCAGAAGAAAATGTGGCTGACTTCACGGAAAACTGTGGAAGCAAGTGGCCCCTGGTTTACCAGGGGAAGAAGGCGGGGGCATCTCTGAAAGAGTTCAGGGTCACGACTGCCTGGCTATGCCAATGTGAACCATTACTAATGGGTAGAGGAGCTGATGACAATGTTCTCTTTTCAATCATCCTCAATGTTTCATTTTTTTAAAAAAGCAAAATATAGTGAAGACAGACATATCTTACAAGGTAACTTACATTCACTTAATATGCAAAATAAAATAGCAAAGGCACCAGTCTATTAAAGCTATAAGCCTAACCTTTATGCCTATCTTATGCACACACAGCCAGAATGCAAGATATTTCTGAAATGTTACACAGTTCTCAAGTTCAGAGAGAAAGACTGGAGGCGCTAGGAATGACACACCCAGAAGCTGCCTTGGGAACCCAAGCACCCCTAATCCACGGATGTGGGTCTTCATTTCACGTGCTCTTGAGGGCAAGCTGTGGGGTGGGGCTAGCACAAGGCCGCCTCCTGCTGTCACAAACACTCACGGAGGCAAGCCTGGAGTGCCAGGAACGAGGCCACTCAAGAGAAACCCAGTGATAACAGACAAGGCTGACTGTGAAAGGTGACAAGGACAGCTCCCAGTATTGAGGACATTCAAACATCTTCTGCTCTCTGGTGCCTGTGAGGGTACACTGTACTTGTGTGCAGTGTGTCTGGCTACTGCCGTGGGGGCCCCCCATGGGAGTGCAGGGCCTCAGCAGCTGCCCTCTCGCCTCCTGGACCCCAAGAGTTTCCTGGTAGGCAGCCCCTCCTTTAAGGCATAAAGTACTGGATGTAAGTTAAAATGACCTAGATGAGCATGAAGTAAAAATAACAAGCAAGACTCTTCCTCAGGCCCCCAGAGGGAGCAACTGGTGGCAGCTGCATGTGTACGATTCTAGGCCTTTCTTTATGAGCACGATTCCATAATCACCTAAATTGCAGTGTTTTCTTGCTCCTAGCTTAAAATCAGCTCAATATTTTTCCAGTTAACTATAAATTATAATATAGAAAAGTATCCTAATTGGAGTTTTTACAATTAAAATAAATGTATCTCTGCTGTAAGCATGCAGATCAAGACATTAAAAATTAGACTTGAAGACCATTTAATTAAACAGAAATTTCTTGGGTGTCTGCTCCTGTTTCAGGAAATACACAGGTACTCTTCCCTCAGAAAGCTGTCCACACAGCACGAGAGACACCACACAGCGAGGCTGAGCCGTCACTGTTGAAGACATTTAACTGCTAACACTCCGCATCCTCAGAGCATTCCACAGCATTGATAAAAGCTGATAGGGTCTCGCTACGCAGTTCAGGCTGGCCTTGACTTCATGGTGATCCTTCTGCCTCAGTCTCCTGAGTGCTAGGATTACAGGCACGTGCTACCACACCCAGCTCTGACAGGCTTTTTGAAAAAGTAATTTTTTGTGTACTGGGGATCAGGCCCTCACGTGTGGTAGGGCAAGCATTTTGACACTGAGCTATATACTCTCAGTTCAATGGCCTTCTTTTTTTTTTTTTTTTTTTTTTTTTTGCGGCACCGGGGATTGAACTCACAACCTCACTCCTGCCAGGGCAGGCGCTTAAGGCACTGAGTCAAACTCCCGGCCCTGGTTTTTTGAGGCAGGGTCGCACTATGTAGCTCAGGCCGGCCTTGTGCTCGCTCGCGTTGTAGCCCAAGCCGGCCTCGAACTCACAACGCTCCTCCTACCTCAGCCTCCCGAGTGCTGGGATTAAAGGCGTGCGCCACCACACCCGGCTTCAATAGCCTTCTTTTAAAAGAAATTTCTAAAATTTTAGTTTACTAGTGTGTAGTGCGTGTTTCCTTTCCTTGTGGGAGGCTGGCACATGTACATAACGCATCCTAATCCCGTTTTCCATCCTCTCTCCCTTCCCCCCTCTCCCGTCTTGTGATCCCTTTTCTTCCTTTGGTACATGTTTCTGGTACACACTGTTTATGTCTTGTGAGGAGTTGGTACATGTATATAACATATCCCAATGCTTTTGTTCATCCGCTATCCCTCCTCTTCCTCCCTGTCCCCTTTTTTTGCGGGGGTATACTGGGAACTCTCAATCTCTTGATCCCCTTCCCCTCTGAGAATGATTTATCTGCCTACTTCCTATTATCTATTTTTTATTTTGATTCTGAGTTTTACATGTAAGAGAAACCACGGAGATTTAAGCTTGTGTGTCTGATTTAGTCCACTTAACATTATGGTATCTGTCCACTTTCCTACAGATGACTCAAGTTTATCATTCTTTATGGCAGAGTAGAACCCCACTGTGTGTAAATACTACATTTTCTTCATTCATCTGTTGATGGACAAATACAGGCTGATTCTAAGATTTAAGTATTATTAACTGTGCTGCTATAAACATGGGCAGAGTGCTCTTAACAGTGATACTTACGTGTAACTACAGGCCTACAGTCCAATAGTCTATAAATCTTTCTAAAAAATGGGTCCGCACTACATTAGAAGTAGCAAGGTATGCCAGGGATGATTGTTCACACCTATAATCCCAACACTCTAGGAGGCTGAGGCAGGAGGATTACTAGTTCAAACTCCTGCCTGGGCAACTCAAGAGACTTATTGAGATCCTGTCTCAAAATAAAAAATAAAAAGGCCTGGTCTGCAGCTCAGTGCAAAAGTCTTGGGTTCAGTTCCCAGTAAGGGGGCAGGCCACAGGCTCCCATCCACCTGCATTTACTTTGAAGAGTACGTTTGTGGATTCACACCCAGCACACAAAGCACATGCAGTAGGCAAATCAACACTTCATAGTCTACAGTGCAGAATGCACTTACGCAAACGCACAGGTGAGGTGGTTCTCCATTTCCTACCTCCTGCTTCCTCTCCAACAAGAAAGGGGGAGGGCTTAGTTCTGGTCTCTGTGTTGTGCCTAGCTATGATACTGACACTTACCAACTCCTATGACTATCTAGTCACTCAGCAGCCCCACATGGGGACAAGTTCTACACAGGCACAAGCATGGTCTTTTTAGCAATATGGTAGACTTGCATAAATAGGCTTTTCAGATTTTCATTTTCCCTTTCAGAGCTCAGAGTGGAGATTTCCTGATTGCCCTGCAGCTGGTCTGCAAGAATCCAGCAGAGCTGGTGCTGGGTGCTTCCTGATCAACTAGAATTCCAAAGTTCTTGTATCAGGGACAAAGGCCAAGGCACAGAGTGACTTTCCAATCAAGATCAGTAACTACAGCTTTTTGAGGAAGCTGGCTTTGCCTTTCTTTTCTCTCGCCTCTCCTTTCTTTCTCTGCAGTACTGAGGATTGAACCCACAGTCTTTGCACTGAGCTGTATAGTACATCCCCAGCTCCTTTATGTTGAGATGAGTCTTGTTGAATCTAATCACTCAACTGCCCAGGCTGGGCTCTAATTTGGGATGCCCTTCCTATCTTTTCTTTTCCTTTGTTTTTACTAGCACAAGTTTACAGTACACAATGATTATATTCCCTGTAGGGAATTGGTATATGTACATATCTTCTTTCTACCCCATTCCCCTATTTCCCATCTTTTCTTAATAGCCTGACTGAGGACATCTATGTTACGTGAAATAGTGTGAAGAAAAAGAAGAACTTTAAGCCACAAGCATTTCATTTAAGGTAAAAATTACAGCCTGATGTGTTGTTAAATTTCCTCTGTCTGAAAATATGAAAATTAAAAGAAACAAGTTGATTTTTTTCCCACTGGATCTAGCGTAGTCACCAGTAAAATCATGGCTCTCAGCCTAAACCTGATGTGTGTGTGTGTGCACACACGTGTATATGAGAGTACTGGGTACTGAATCAGGGCCCTCACACCAAGCTACATTCCAGCCCTTGCCCAATTTAGCAAATTAAAAAAGAAAAAAGGGCTTCTGGATATAGCTCGGTGCAAAGTCCCTGGCTTCAATCCTCAGGACAAAACCAATCACAAGCAAAAACAAGATAACTACAGTAGGAACAGTGGCATATACCTGTAATTACTCTGGAGGATGACAAGTTCAAACCCAGCTTGGGCAACTGTCTCAAAAAATGTGTTTGTGAGAGTAAGGGTAGGAATGTAGGTCAGTGTGAAGGCCCTGGGTTCAATCCCTAGGCCTACAGAAAAATAAATAAATGATCAATGAGTGAGTGAAGCAGGGAGGCAGGGAGAGAGAGAAGAGAGAAAGAAGAAAGAAAAAAGAAAAAGTATAAAAGGATGTATGATCTGATCCAAGGTTCCTCTCCTTCTCAGGAACCACTTGCCCAATGCAGTCCCAGTACAATGCACCCACAATTCTGTCCATGAAAAGCCCATGTAATCTCCTGATGCAAATACTGAGACTAAAAAGCTGTAAGAATCCAAAGCTGGGGCCAGGGATTCAGCTCAGCGGTGTAAGCGCCTGTCTGGCAAGCGCGAGGTTGTGAGTTCGATCCCTGGTACCAAATAAAAAGAATCCAAAGCTGTGCTTAGTACCTATCACAAGAAGTCTAAGAAGTTCGCACTCTGCTTCTGGGTTACCACCACTTGAGCCTGTCTTTGAGTGCCCTTGGAGTGACTGCAGGTCAACCTTCCAGTCTTATGCCACAGTGCACTCTAGTGAGGGCATCATCAATCCACACACAGGAGATCCAGGAGTCTCGTCTATGTATGCCTTTGAAGATTTAATGCTTTCTGCTTTCTGTTTTTGTTTTTTTGAGATAGGGTCTCATCATCTAGTTTGGGTTGACCTTGAACTCATTATGTAGCCCAAGCTGGCCCCAAACTCCAGGTGACCCTCCTGGCTCAGCACCTTTAGTGCTGTAGTTACAGGTGTGCACCACTATACCTGGCTTGCTTATGTGTTTTACTATCAAGAATTTGTGCCTGAGTTATCAATTAAAAAAATATTCAAGGAGCCAGGCGTGGTGGCGCACGCCTTTAATCCCAGCACTCGGGAGGCTGAGGTAGGAGGAGCGTTGTGAGTTCGAGGCCCGCTTGGGCTACAACGTGAGCACAAGGCCGGCTAGAGCTACATAGTGTGACCCTGCCTCAAAAAACCAGGGCCGGGAGTTTGGCTCAGTGACCTAAGCGCCTGCCTGACAGGCGCGAGGTTGAGTTCAAAAGCCAGTACCGCAAAAAAAAAAAAAAAAATCAAGGGCTGGGGATCTAGCTCAGCAGCAAAGTGCTTGCCTGGTAAAAGCAAAGTCCTGCGTTTAAATAAATCAAATCAAATCAAATCAAATCAAGCCAGGTGCTGTGGCATGTTCCTGTAATCTCAGCACTTAGGAGGCTGAGGTAGGAGGACTGCTGCAAGTTTGAGGCCAGCCTGGGCTACAAAGTGAATTTAAGGTCAGCCTGAACTCATAGTAAAACCCTGTCTCAAAAGCACCAAAAAAAGAAAAAAAAGTTTTTTTCACTGAGCCACTATATGCAAAAGCAAGGTACAAGTTATAACGGAAAAAAAGAAGACACAAATTCTCAAGGAACTTAAAATCTTTTTTTTTTTTTTTTGAACTTAAAATCTTTTAAGGGGAGATCAAATTCGAACACTTAAGAAGATGTAAGACAGAACAAGTTCCAAACAAAACAGGACCAATATAGTCTTACAAATCAGAGCAGTCTTCATCTTGTAATCATCAGATGAAACATTTATCTAAGAGCTATTATAAGGTGCTTGGTTCCTCTTGAAATAAAAAGAAGTTTCCATGAGCACCTCCCAGTTTCCCTCTATCAGCCCTCAGGCCAACACAACCTTCTATCTCCAGGGTAAGACTTCCTGAATACCATCCCAAAGCGCTTTCCTCTGAGCCACCTGGGGATTATATTAGCCGTAAGGGAACTGCAGAGCCTAACTCTCCATCGCCCGCCACATGATAACCACTCTGGAAACGTTTACTGACCAGGGCACAAACTCAACTGATAGTTTGATGGGCAGGTTCCTAAATCATTTGTTTCATTTCACAGAAGACAATCGTTTTAGGTTTGGGGTTTAGTTCCTAAGTAGTGTTGGACCCACATTTAGTTGCTACCAGTGGTTATCTCTGGACAAGCTCATATACTACTCCACAGATTTCCATACTGTGAGCTTTTTATAATGAGAAACACCTTCATAAAATATTAGCACTGAAATACAAAATACTGGAAGCCCTTCTAATTTGTAGGACAAAAAACAATGAATTAGGTGACACTGAAGCCCTATTCTGGCTTAATGACACTTGTGTACAATTATGGACATTCTCTGAACTTGGGACATGGAGAAATATAATGTGGTCAAGATCTCCAGCAGCTGGAGAATGAGAAGTGACAGGTCCATCCTGGGACAGTGATAATGGGGAGAGGGAACAGTGGGCTGCTATTCACGGTAGGGTTTGGCATCCAGAAGCCTTGCTGCTTGGTGTTAAACCAAGCAGACAGACACTGTCCCAAAGAAATCCCACTCTCCGTGTTGAGAGCCTGTGCTCCCTGACATACTCACAAGGCCTGCAAATGACTGCTCTGGAGGCAGGAGCAAGGGCAGTGAAAGAGGGGCAGGTGAGATGGAAGCTCAGCAGTCTGCACGAGTCCCCAGGTCCCCACTATGCCACATAAACAATACAAAGCAGAGCTGGGGTCCGAAGGTAATTAAAAATACTCACTGCTCTCAGTGGCCTGGAAGAGAACCTATTTCCTCTCTGAAGTACGAACACTTAGGTGAAAGATCAAACATTTATTGAGAACTATCATATGTCAATCATCATCCTCTGAGAATATAAAAACCAAAGCTACTGCCCCAAGTGATCATCAAACATATCAACACAAAACTGTGTAGGAAGTACCCCTTTTTAAGCTAAAAAAAAAAAAAAAAAAAAAAAAAAAAAAAAAAAAAAAAAAAAAAAAAAAAAAGAATTATGAAACACACCTGGTCCCAGGGGTTTTACAGAAAGTTAATTAAGGACATGCAAAAAACACTGTTTTTGAAGATCACTGACAATTATTAATCTAAAATGCGTATCATTACTATTATACTATCATTACATACTACATACTATTATTACCAAAATCAACATGCTGGGTTAATTCCCTGGAAAGACAGAATAAACAGCATGACATCAACCCCAGTGGTGTCAACTTAAAATCACTATATGAAACAAGCAGGTGGGCTCTCTCTTGGGAAAGCAGTGGGGCCCGACTTACGGGTGTGGTTTCATCTCTATGTAGTTCTTGGGGATGAAGCCATCCTTCCCGTTGAGCTCTGCCTTATACCAATTCTGATCACATTCTTCATTCAAAACCTGGGAAGAAATTAGACAAGGAAAAATCAATCACTTCTCTTCTCTGAGGTTGCCACAATACAACCTGTATTGCCTTAGGTTTGTGAAAGATCTTATTTCAAGTATTACCAGTTACATAGACGGAAGACTACTGGTAATTTCAGACAACCAGCAAAATGTTAAACTCTAAAAATTAACGGCTGGGGTTTGGCTCAGTGGCTTAAGCATTGGCTTGGCAGGCATGAGGTTGTGAGTTCAATCCCTGGTTCTGACAAAAAATAAAAAAATAAAATAATAAAATAAAATAAAATATACCTTAGAAAATCCATTAAAAAAAAACTCTAAAAATTAAAAAGACATAGAAATTGTCTCTGCAAATCAAAGGTCAGGCCTCCAAACATCTTAAACCCTCAGAAAGAAGGCAGAGCCAGGCATGGTGGTGCATGTCTGTAATCCTAGCACTCAAGAGGCTGAGGCAGAAGGAAAGGCGTGAGTTTGAGGCCAGCGTGAATAGCGTGGCAAGATATCTGAACAGAATCAAACCTAACCAAATGAAAGCATGACAGGGAAAAGTATTTTTATTAGGGTTTTTTCTTTGGAGACAGGGTCTTGCTATACAGTTCAGGCTGGGCTTGACCAGGATGGTCTTGAGTTTGCAGCGACCCTCCTACTTCAGTCTCCCCAGGGCTGGGATTAAAGGTGTGCGCCACTGTGCCCAGTTTAGTATTAAATTTCTTTTTTTTAAAGAAAGGAAATAAAATTAGGGAATTATAGAGAACAGCAAATGCTGACATCAGAGAATGAAGGGAGTGTGACAGAGATTATAAACGACTGTAACCTGGGACAGAGGGGCATGACAACAGAAGTGAGGAGCAATAGGGAAGAACTCCTATCCTTCTCTAGAGAGCTCCTAGAATCCACAGGCCCAATCCCGGGATTTCTCAACTACTTCTCTAGATGATTCCAAGAATGATCTTTCACCAAGCAGCCTTCCAGAGTGCTGCTCTATGTGCACAACCACACGCCCTTATATGGGAAAACTTTACTCACTATGTAGCACAGGCTGGCCTCAAACTCCTGGTGATCCTCCTGCTTCAGCCTCCTGAGTCCTGGGATTACAGGCATGTGTCACCACACCCGACAGGAAAATTATTTTTAATGACCAAGCATGGCAAGTCCTGCCACTTTATTAACCCTCAAGGGCCATATTGTGTTCAGGTTAGATAATGCTAAAGCACATACACCAACCAGCACAAATCAGGTAAAGACTTTGAGATGACAAACTGAGTCACTGCATTCTGTAGATGGGAAAACAGATCTAGCAAAATGAAATGGCTACCCCAAATTATGAACCAGTGACTTCATGCAGCTCAGAATCACACCCAGGGCTGGTATGTAGCTCAGTGGTAGAGCATTTGCCTTGCATACATGAGGCTGAATCACATCCTTACTTACAGATTCCAAATGAATGTTCTACAGCTGCCTCCCCTGAGTCACATTGACAGGCCCAGCCCTGAGACTAAGCTGGGGATAACATGAGGACCAAAATGGAACTTGGAGCAAATGCCACACTCTGGATTCTAGACTTTTAATGAAAGGCAAAGGGCAGAAGGCGTAAAGTTGGTGTCCTAAAAGAGAAAAGAAAACCTAGCCAGGCATGGTTATACACGCCTGTAATCCCTGAACTCTGGGAGGCTAAGCCAGGAGAGAATAAATATGAGCCCAGCCTTGGGAACTGAGTAAGTTCCTTTCTCACAATTAAAAATTAAAAAGGGATGGGGATTTAGATCAGTGACAAGGTCCTGAGTTTAGTCCTGAATACCAGGAAATGAAAAGAGGAGACAAGAAAGAAGAGAGGGAAGAGACAATACAGATGTGTGAATTATTCCAAAATGGTGAGTGAAGGAAAGCCTAATTACAATAGTACTTAGTCTATACTACATTACAAAATTCTAAAAAGAAGCCAGTAGAATTCTTTACAAAATGACTTATTCAAGATAACAATCAATGCTTTACTAAAGCCAAATTAGAAGCTGGAATGCTTTTAAGTGTCTGATGTCTGTGTGTTGACATTTCTTTTTTTTTTTTTTTTTTTGGCACAGGGGATTGAACTCCCAACCTCGTGCCTGTCAGACAGGCGCTTAAGTCACTGAACCAAACTCCTGGCCCTGGTTTTTTTTGAGGCAGGGTTGCACTGTGTAGCTCATGCTGGCCTTGTGCTCATGTTGTAGCCCAAGCGGGCCTCGAACTCACAACGCTCCTCCTACCTCAGCCTCCCGCGTGCTGGGATTAAAGGTGTGCGCCACCACGCCCGGCTGTGCTGACATTTCTTAGTGACACACGGCATTAGAAAGGACAGACAGGCTGACAGGGAATGATGACTCGCCAAGCTACATGGATGACTAATCCAGGGTTATGCACTTCCACAGGCCTGGCCTAAGGGCCTTTGCCCTGCTGGTGCTGATCTGTGATGCTGGTCAGCCTTAGGCCACAGGCAGTGGTCACTGGGCTTAAGGGCATCTGTACACAGGACGAGGTGGCCAATCTCATGAGAGCTAATAAATGTGAATAGAAGAGTTCAAAACAATTAGCCGCTGCTGAGTACAGCAGGTTCACCACTCTTGTGCCTCACACGTGCCAGCACTGTGGTGATAAAAACTTTTCTCTTTATTTTTCCCCTTTGAAGAACCATTTTATTAAAGACTACAATGATAAAAAAATACTAAGATATATTCAGAATTTTAAAAATCATTTAAAAACACTAAAGTGTACCGCAGGCAGCAGAGGCATTTTGTTGCTCACATAGTCAAACTGAAGATCATGGCTTAGGAAGGGGAGGGCTCACAACCCCTCCCAGCCTGCAGCAGAAGAGTTTCCTAACTTAACCACTGGACATTGCATCAGCATTTACAAGAAAGCCCTGACATTGGCATGGCATAACTTAAAAAGACGTTTAAAAATCAAATTTTATTCGACTGTTTAAACATACAAGCCAGCAAAAAAAACCCCAAATGGATGTGAGTGAATTTTTGAGTAGCATGAAGGGGAGACCAGAGCCTTAATAGACGCCTACAAAGACTGGTTCTAGATGAAAGAGCACATCCCTCACAAACAATGCTTCAGGCCTAGGTTTGTCACCATTTTCCCACAAAAGATGGCCTATCACTGGCTCATCTGTGACCTCCTTCACAAATAGGTAACCAATACTTTGCCCCATTTTACAAATTCCAAGGGGATGCGTCTAGCTCTCTTTTCTTCCCAGCCTCCACATTTCCTTGCGTTATCACACTCGTTAACCATACAAAGCACTCTGCTTGAACAGAAGCAGATTGATTGAGAGATGAGATTATGCAAAGAGGAAGAGTCAAGTTTCAGAGAAGGATTTTTTTTAAAGACACTGTGAAAATAATGTTAGCTCAAATCAGAAAGAAATTTAAGAGATGAGGAATCAGGTGAGCTTTACAATACAGGAAAATTAAAAACACTCTAACCAACCGAAAGGAATATGAGGAATTTTTGAGGTGTTGCTTAATATTTTTTGACCGAGTGGAGTGTACATATAGGTGTTTGGTTTGTGAAAATTCACTTCATCACACAGATGTGTTTTTCTTTATCTACATTATACCCTAATCAAAAGTTAGAACTATTCCAGTCAAGAAAATATAATAATGTTAATACAGTTTGCTGTGTAAACATAAGGAAAATACATCAAGGCCTACATACTTCAGATAGAAACTTTACACCCCCCAAAAAATACATGGGAGAGCAGAAAATAACAGTGAGACCTCAGAAATCCCCACAGTGATACTTCATCAGTGCTATTCTATGAAAAAATTTAACTCCCAGAAATAAGACTTTCCTCACCATAGACAACTCAGCACTGAACATAGTAACTTCTCTACAGTGCGTTGTATCACTGCTGGGCTAAAGTCTCACCTTTAATATGAGACCACTCTAAAGGCAATGCAAGATTTCCACTTACACCAATAACAACTGGAAACTTTGTGACTACTTAAGGAAAGAAAAAATTCAGTGATGAGACAAATGCAGATCTCCAGGGCTGAGATGCAGTCGCAGTAGAGTGTTTGCCTAGCATGCATGAAGCCCTGCATTTGAGCCTTAGGAAAGTACATACAGAGAGAGAGAGAGAGAGAGAGAGAGAGAGAGAAAGAGGGAGAGGGAGAGAAAGAGAGGGAGGGAGAGGGAGGGAGGGAGAGAGAGGGATGAAGAGGGAGAGATACAGTTCTCAGACCCAGTAGGACGCACCCCATCTGGTATCAAGAACCCAAGATAAACCCCAGAGTCTATATGCACTAGGCCAAATTCCAATCTTATGAACAGTAAACAATGACCCCAAGCAAACTACCACTCTTCCTAGATCTAACCAAAGGTGCTAATCCTGCGGGACTGAGTTCTACCTTCTCTAAATTAGGTCTCTGCTGCAATGTTTTCCATGGGATCTAACAGTGCATATTAACAGAATTAAAATTCTTGCTTTAGTCTGAAAACACACAGGTTTAAGACAACTGTTTGCTTCATAAAAGATTTTAAACGCACAGTTTAAGGACTGCTAATTCTCTTCCTTCTCCCTTCTATATAACAGACGAGGAAGAGAAGAACTGCATTTTTACAATTATTAAAAAATACTGGGGCCGGGTGTGGTGGCGCACGCCTTTAATCCCAGCACTCGAGAGGCTGAGGTAGGTGTAGCGTTGTGAGTTTGAGGCTAGCTTGGGCTACAACGCAAGCACAAGGCTGGCCTGAGCTACATAGTGCGACCCTGCCTCAAAAAACCAGGGCTGGGAGTTTGGCTCAGTGACTTAAGCGCCTGTCTGCCAGGCGCAGGGTTGTAAATTCAATCCCTGGTGCCGCAAAAAAAAACAAAACAAAACAAAACAAAAAAACTAAAATCCAACAAAACATAACAGAACAAAGTCAATCAAAACAAAGCAGTAGAACTGGTACAGAACTTCAAAGAAAGACACCAGGAAAACAACAGTCACCACAGCATACCTTGTTACTTTCAGAATAGTTGACCATTCCATCAGGTATAGTAAAATCAAACCAAAAACAAAACACAACAAAACCAACAAAAACAGAGTATGAAATAAAGCCCCCCCCCCAAAAAAAATTAGAATAAAGTAAAACAATGAGAACAATATTGGGCCTCAAAGACAAGACAGAGGAGAATCCCCCATACTTGTTACATTGCATACTATCATCTTCCCAAAGAGATGCTCAGACTGCCGGCTCCAGGCCTACAAAATCAACTGAAAAATACAAACATTTAGTTGCTTTATGTACCATAGTTGCAGTCAACTTAGCCAGTCCTCTGAACCAGCAGGTTGCTTATGGGGTGGGGGTGGGGGGAGTCCTTGATACTTAACCCGCAGGCGGGTCGGCCCCAGATTTCATGATCATTTTTTAAAAAGAAATAGCTGTCTAGTTATGGTCCCTCAAACCTTTCAACATAAGCTTTAATGCTAATAGCTTGCAGGGTGGTTCAATCTATCTTCAAGGGAAAATTGTTCAAAGTTCTCGCAATCGGTGAGGCAATTTTTGAATAAAAGCATTTGTATACTGGCCATGGTAGCATATGCCTATAATCCCAATACTCAGGAGGATCATGAGTTTGAGGCCAGCATGGGCTACAGTGCATGAAAGATCACTTTTTTTTTTTTTGTAAACAGTACTGGAGATTTAACCTAGGACCTTGTGCATGCTAAGCAACTGATCTACCACCAAAATACACACCCAGCCCTACATCCCTTTTTAAAATTTTATTCTGAAACAGGATTTTGGTAAATTGCCCAGGCTTGTCTCAAACTTGTGATCATCCTGCCTCAATTTCCCAAATAGCTGGGATTATGGGTGGGCACCACTATGCCCAGGTAAACATTTTAAAAAATGTTTATTAGTACATGTCTGCATAATGATTGCCTTCATCATGGGAAGTTTGTACCTGTATATAACACATCTTAATTCTCTTTACTTGCCCTCCACCAGCTAAGCTTTTTTTTTTTTTTTTTTTTGGCGGCACCAGAGATTGAACTCACAACCTCACACCTGCCAGGGCAGGCGCTTAAGCCACTGCGCTGAACTCCCGGTCCTAGTTTTTTGAGGCAGGGTCGCATTATGTAGCTCAGGCCGGCCTTGCGCTCGCATTGTAGCCCAAGCTGGCCTCGAACTCACAACACTCCTAACTCAGCCTCCTGAGTGCTGGGATTAAAGGCGTGTGCCACCACGCCTGGCTCCAGCTAAACATTTTTAAGCTCTAACATATTAAAAACCAAAACCACCACATACAGCTAGTCCCTGCATTACAGAAATTCAGTGTAAACCCCTAAGTTTTATTCAGTCCTTCTAAGACACAAGCGATTCCAGTTCAACTCCCTATAAAGACTCAGGAGGTTGCAGGTTGAGTATCAGTTAATCAACCAATCCCAAAGGAGCAGTGACACTGAAACACTGCCATGATTTCAAGATAAAGCTCAAGAACTCTAGTGACACCTACCACATAATTTCAAGTTCCTAGAGCAGCAGCAAGCACAAACGCGTGCGCGCACACGCGCGCACACACACAGAGTGCACACATTCTTTGTTAAGATTTTTAACACCTAGGGACAAACTCTACAGGGCCCTGACTAGGGTAGCAGTCCTGGTAGAGCCACTTAAAATCAATCCTCTTCAGTTGCCTGTTACATATTTTATCAGAAACTATGAGAGTGCTGTCTTGAGTATGGGTACTGACTCAGTCTGGAGCCACACTGATTCATTACCAACACTGTAAAGAAGTGCCTTACAACCGCCACCACCATCTGTTACACATTTTGTTCAGCACGAGAAACATCTTGGCTATGCTGCTCGCTCTCCTGTGTGCCAAACCATGAAAAACACCCACGATGCAGATAAGTCATTATGCACTTTCGTGATGAGACAACCAATTTAAAGGTGGTTTGATAATGAAGGTTCCTGATCCTACAGTGGCCTCCCACTGCTTACCAGGCACACAGAGAGCAACAGTTCTCAGGGCTACCTGGGGGCCTGTCTCTACCATGACTGCAACAGAGGCCACAACTCATTGCAAACACACAGAAAATTGGTACCCAGGCAGGCCAAGTGATGTGTATTTGGCCTTTAAGACCAGCACTGTGAGAATAAATGAAATGCATTCATAAAGTATAAAAACTCCTGATAGGCAACCCATTTGAGTCCTCTACTGTCTCTATATCATTACTTTCCTCAGCAAAGGTATACTATCCATGCCACAAAATGCTATTTTAATATTTATATGGGTCTCTTTGGAGGCCTCATTTCTTTGGGGATCCAGGAGTCCTGAAATCCTTAATTTTTTTTTTATTTTTATTTTTTTATTTTTTGGCACCGGGGATTGAACTCACGACCTCGCACCTGCCAGACAGGCACTTAAGCCACTGAGCCAAACTCCTGGCCCCTACTTAATTTTTTAATAATGCTATTTTCTTTCTTTTTTCTTGGTACCGGGATTGAACTCGCAACCTTGTGCTTGCCAGGCAGGTGCTTACACCACTGAGCTAAATCCCTGGCCCTACTTCTTCTTCTTTTTTTTTAAACTAGGGCATGTTTGGCATGTATGATGATGACACTCACTGTGGGTAGCTGGGATGTGTACGCGATATATCTTAATTCTTTTTTCATACTCTTCTCCTCCCATTTTGTGATTCTCTTCCCATTTGCAAACAGATCACTCTCCCTCTTTCCTATTATCTTTTATTTTGCTCTTTATACTTTGGGCTTCTCATATAAGAGAAACCATAAAATATTAAGTCTGTGTATCTGCTTTATTTCACTTAACACTATGGTTTCAAGGTATATCCATTTGCTTCCAAGTGACTCAAGTTTTTCCTTCTATATGGCAGAGTAGTACTACTCTATATTGTACATTGGAACACCCTGGTCCTTCCCAAACTAACCCCTAAACTCCCCAAAGCTAGTTCCATACCCAGTTCTCATCTGTGTTCCCCACAGCTCTCAGAATGAAGTGACCTGTATGTGAGAGATGTTCTGAAAGGTGCACACAGTGTCACAGTGGAAGCGGGGTCCAAGGACAATGGTAAGACCACCACGTGCTCTGCATTTCTTGGTGAGAAAGAAGAATCTCTTAAGTAGATCCAGAAAGAAGACTCTCATGACTTTGTCTCCTAAGGAAGGAGAGGCAAAATCAAGGAAACACCAGAATTACCCAATCAATCTTCAGTAACTCAGCACCACTACTAAAATGACCGCCACGTAGTACACCTCAAAAAGGGGTACACAAAAACTTTCCCACAAGACTACCTACCTACCTGTGTGCACTTTTACAAGATGGAAAAAATACTGAGTGCCCTGTGGTCATAGAAGGCATGGGAGGGGGCCGCTTACAAGTGCATAGATGAATTAGGTATGCTTAGGATCAGTATGTGTTTCTCTACTTAGCTAAAAATGGAATTTGTCAAAATGTGACGGAAGCTGCCTCAGAGTGCCAGCTACAAATCTAAGACAAAAAAAGTACTGTGTAAGAGTGGGTAGAGGATAGGTGGGGAGGGAGATCTCAGTACGACATGGATAAAGGCAGGCAATGCATTGCCTGAAGTAGAAAGATGAAGTGTGACTCTGTATCAACATATACCCTGCTAATCCCACGTGGGGTCTGGGCACGTCCTGGAAATCTAAAGCTGCCTGCATCAGGCTGCATATTTGACTTGCAACTGACTTTTTCCAGAGTGCTTATTTTATAACTACCACTCTTCTAGCAATGTTTTAATAAAAGACAGTGTGGAAGACCTTGCACTTTTTGATTCTTCCACTGAATGGCAGCAAGATTCATGTAGAGAAAATTGGTATGCAAATTGGACTGCATTAGAAGTCCAGGACCACGCATGTATTTTTAAAAATGTGTAACTTCCTTTATGATGTTCATGTATGTTAGAAGATGAACAATTAATACTAACTAAATTACAGGATAATTCTTTCTCTGAGACATAGTATGGTACTCAAAATCCAAACTGGATGCCTTTCTGGATCCCTCTGGGTTTACTCATCATTAAGAAAAGCTGCTCGTAAACAAAAAAGCTGCTTATGGTATTTTAACAAACAGGAAGCTATTTCACACCTATGTGACATTATTATTCCACCCAGACAAATTTGGAAGCAGTGACAGCTAAATGCATAGGCAATACCCCAAAATAAACTCTTCTTACCAAAGACAGATAGTGTTTCTACTCAAAATAAATGCCTTTTGGGTTTTTTGACTTGTGGAAGACCTCTGTCTTTGGAGTTGACTGCTCTCAAAATGTCAGAATCTTAATTGCAGGAGTCAGAGTAAGAAAGGAAAGGGGGTAGAAAGAGAAACAGAAAGACAGACAGACAGACACACACACACACACACACACACACACACTAGGGAGTTTTCAGAGGTGAAAGCCTGTACATTTGAAAAATCCAACCACCACGATGTTGACTTGGATAAGCACTGTGTGACCAGAGTAAAGCCTGAGCGAGGAGAAATAAGGACACCAGGGCCGCCCTCCCAGGACCTGGAGCCTGGCAAGCCGTAACTGCAGCACAAGTGAGCTGGGTGCTGGGCCTAGGAAGTTCTGAGTGCCACTGCAAGTTATCAACTCAACAGAAAACAACCTGGTTCCAAATATCAAAGAAGGCCACCAAAACCCTCTTAGGGGATTATTAGAAAAATTTCCCAGACAAAGTGTGAATTCAGGTATACTCCGTCTGCATCTTTAGCTCTGCTTGGTCTGTGCAGAACTGAGTGAAAGGAATATGGCAGACCCCCCAACTTGCTGCCACCTGAATTGTTCTTTTCACCACATTTGACTGTCACTAATTGGAAGGTGGGACCCACATGGTGGTGCACAGCTGTAATCCCAGCACTCTCGAGGCTGAGGAAGAGGGAGCACCATGAGTTTGAAGCCAGCCTGGGCTACACAGTGAGTTCAAGGCCAGCCTGAACTACACAGTGAGATCCTGTCAAAAAAAAAAAAAAAAAAAAAAAAAACAAAGAGAGAGAGAGAGAAGTTAAGATTCCTTAAATTTTAAAGTAAAAACTTTACTAATGGTATCAGAACTTCCTAACTGGAAATAACCAAAATATTTTCAAACTACAGCTAACACTTTAATGATACTTATTTAGCTATTGTTCTCATCTTGTTCGCTAACAGAAGAACTGAACACAAAATTCACAGTAACATATTTCCAAACAAGCTGCATGGTTAATGTGGAAAGCTCAACTTATACCTGGAGGTACTAGAAAGGGAGTCATTTCAGACAGTCTAGAAATACAGCAAATACCTGAAGGTAGAGTAAATTGGGGTTATGTCAAAGAGTAGACAGAGCAAGCAAAGCAATCTCTCCATATTTTAACTGGGTTTAAATAAAAGGAAACACTATTTAATCACACTTTGCTTGGTGTCCTTTGCCCGGCTATACTCCATCCTCCTGTGATCTAGCTGCTCTATGTTTAAAGGACAAATGGCAATTACATGCCTTTTAGATAGCTGCCTGTGGCTCAATTAAGCAGTCATCTTTTACAGGGGACCAGCAAGCAATGTCATCCTCTCAAAAATATACTGCTGCCCAGAAATAGCCCAACATATCCTTTTCCTGCCACTCTACCACCACCAGGAAGGCCAAAGAGCTCTACAGTCCAGCAATCCTCAAGGACATGATTTCACAAGGTCTGGCCAGGAATAACTAAATCAAGAGCTCATTCCAGACCTTTGTTTCTATGATTCAGACATTTGATAGAAAAATGTTGGTACTGGGGAATGAACCCAGGGCCTTTACACTGAACTATATATCCTCAGTTCTTTTCTTTTTTTTTTTTTTTTGCAGCACCGGGGATTGAACTCACAACCTTGCGCCTGTCAGACAGGCACTTAAGTCACTGAGCCAAACTCCCGGCTCTGGTCTTTTGAGACAGGGCCGCACTGTGTACTCAGGCCAGCCTTGCACTTGCGTTGTAGCCCAGGCCGGCCTCGAACTCACAACACTCCTCCTACCTCAGCCTCCTGAGTGCTGGGATTAAAAGCGTGCGCTACCATGTCCGGCTTTATCCTCAGTCTTTTAATGTTTTCTTACTTTGAGGCAGGTTTTTCCTAAGTTTGCCATGTGGGACCCAAACTTGCTCTCCTTCATCCTCTCTTCCCAAATACTGAGATTACAGGTGTGCATCATCGCACAGTTCTACTGGCTGCAGTACTGGAAAGTGAACCCAGGGATACTCTACTACTAAGCTATATTTTCTGCCTTCTCAAATTTTATTTTGCTAGGTAGCTCAGGCTGGCCTTAAATTTTTTTTTTTTAATTTAAGAGAAAAAAGACACAGAAAAGAAAAACAAAAAGCAAAAGAGATAGACAACAACAAATGAATACAATAACATCACAGATTTACAAGTCGTGCGTGGTGGCACATGCCTTTAATCCCAGCACTCGGTAGACTGAGGTAGGAGGAGCCTTGTGAGTTCGAAGCCGGCTTGGGCTACAACGCAAGTGCAAGGCTGGCCTGAGTACACAGTGCGGCCCTGTCTCAAAAAACTAGGGCCGGGAGTTTGGCTCAGTGGCTTAAGTGCCTGTCTGGCAGGCACAAGGTTGTTGAGTTTGATCCCCAGTGCCGCAAAAACCAAACCAAACAAAAACATTATAGGTTTACAAAACGAGATGATTGGAATTTGACAATGGTTGTAATATTGCCTACCCTTACCTTCAAAGGGGTTGTTTAGGTTAACAGATATAGACATGTAAAATTGATCTAATCATAATACTGTTCTTTGTCAATAACTAATGCATTTAGTAGTATAGTCATTTTAATTATCTTATATATACATATACACAAATTTATGTCTTTTTCCTTTTCCCTTCCTTCTTTCCTCCTTTCCCCTTATAATACCTCTTGTTATCTTCAAAATAACTGCCCATACTATCAGGCATAATATAATCAAACAAAATAGTACAGAATAAAACCAATAAAAACAAAACAATGGAAGCAATACAGGTCTTCAAAACAATAGTAAAACAACACTGGTTACCATAATGCCTCCTGTTATCTTCTAAGCAGTTGCCTATATCAGTCATAATACAATCAAACAAATCAAAATAGAATAAAATCACTCAAAACAAAACAATGAAAGCAATACAGGGCTTCAAAACAAGGTGATCGGATATCAATAATGGCTACCATAATGTATTTTATCTTTGAAATAGCTGTCCATGCCATCAAATATAATAAAATTAGACAAACCAAAATAGAATAAATCCAAACTAAACAGAACAATGAAAACTCAAATCACAATAATAGATTAACAATGGCCACTGCGTTGCCTTTTTAGACACTTCCCTTTCATTTTTACAGTATGTACTGTGTATTTTGAATCCTACTAACTCCTTTAGTTTTTTTGTACTAGGGAGATAACATGATGTTCACCCATGTGGCTCTGGATCATTTCATCCATGAACATGATCTTAAGTTGTATCCATTTACCTACAAGAGACTTGAGGTTATTTTTCTTTATAGCTTAGTAGCTTTCCATTGGATAAAAATGCCATATCATTCTTGTCCACTATGTAGCTAATGGGCAAGCTACCCCCATTTCTTTCTGGTTGCCTGTCACATAGAGCATTGTTCTCTCCTTTGACTTTCAGTCTATGAACCCCCTTTCGAGTTGAATGTGTTTCTTGTATAAAGCATATTGATGGATCCTGTCTCCTGATCCACTCTAGCTGTGTTTCTTTTTATTGGTGAATTGAGGCCATCTATGTTAATGGTTAAGGCCAACTTGCACTGCCTCGTCTCTGCCATGCTATTTTCCTACCATTGGCTGCCTACTTTTCCTCTCTATTCAATTGTCTGCCCTGCCTGGTGATATCCCTCTGCCACTGTTTCTGGAGCTGTGGTGTTTTTTTTATCTCTCTCTAGAATGTCCTTCAGTATTCTTTGTAGGGTTGGCTTGGTAGTCATAAATTCCTTCAGTTGTTCTTTATCATGGAAGTATCTTGCTTCTCCATTAATTTTGAAAGATAGTTCTGCAGGGTACATCAATCTGGGTTGGAAGTTGTTTTCTTTCAGGACTCGAAATACTTCACTCCAACCTCTTCTTGACCTGACAGTTTGTGTTGAGAAGTCTGTTGTGATTCTGACAGGTTTTCCTTTATAGGTGATACGTTTCTTTTCTCTAACAGCTTTCAATATTCTGTTCTTGTGCTGAATTTCTGGGATCTTGATTACTATTTTTCTGGGTGTAGATTTATTTTGGTTATGGCTAGCTGGAGTTCTATATGCTTCACTTTTCTGAATATCACTTCCTTTTCCCATGCTTGGGAAGTTTTCTGATATTATTTCTGTAAATAGACTTTTAATGTCATTTGTATTGACGCCTGCTTTTTCACTCACACTTTTTATTTTCTTTTATGTTTCTTTGGGTTGTCCTGCACCTGCTGAATTGTTACTTCCAGGTTCCTTGTTATTTTTAAGAGATCGTTCCTTTCGGGATCACAAGCTGCAAACCTGTCTTCAAAGTATGAAAGTCTATCTTCAGTTTCTTTCAAGTGGTTTTGCCAACTTTCTTTCTTTTTTTTTGTGGCACCAGGGAT
>RJWM01021479.1:0-35330 GCA_004363535.1 Dasyprocta punctata
AAAAAACAGATCCCTTGAAGTAAAAGATCATGTCAAAAAATGGGCAAGTGAATCGAATAGACACTGCACAAAAGAAGTATAAATGACCAATTTATACATGAACACATGCTCAACATCGCTGGCCTTTAGAGAAATGCCAGTTGAAACAATGCCAAGATTCCATAGTACCCCAGAAATAATGGCCACCGTCAAGAAATTGGATAATAACGAATGCTGGTGAGGCTGTGGGGAAGAAGGAAACTTTCTACATTGTTCGTGGGAATGTACAACCACTGTGGAACTCTCTATGGAATTACTATGCATATTCCTCAGAAAATTAAAGCTAGAAATTCTACTCAACCCAGCTATTCTTATAGTTATCTTTCGGGTTTTATTTATTTATTTATTTATTTATTTTTTAAATTTTATTAATAATAATAACAATGATCAGTGTAAAGGAAAAGAGAGAGAACCATATTGGGCCTCAAAGACAAGACGGAAGAGAGTCCCCCGTACTTGCTACATTGCCTGCTGTCACCTTCCATAGAGATGCTCGGGTTGCTGCCCAGAGGCCTGTAAGATCTACTAAACAATACTAGTAAAAAGTTGGTTGATGTTCCTTGGATGCTATCAATTTAGCCAGACCTCCGAAACAGCAGGTTGTTGACGGGGGGGGGGGGGGATGTGTATTTGTCCCTGATCCCAAGCCTGAGCGATGGTGCCCCCGGGCCCTGGAAGGGGCCCTTCTCGATCTCCTCCAGGGTCCTGAGGTCAGGAACCCAGAAGGCAGTTCATTTGCATCTTGATTGGTGCCTGAGCGGCTCGGGCCCCACGAGGGGCCCTTCTCGTTCTCCTCCAGGGTCCCGAGGTCAGGACCCTGGAGGGCAGTTCATTTGCTTCCTGGTCCGAGTCTGTGCCACTCCAGTCCGGCGGGCCTGGACCCGGAAGGGGCCCTTCTCGTTCTCCTCCAGGGTCCTGAGGTCAGGACCCCAGAAGGCAGTTCATTTGTGTCTTGTAGTTATCTCTCTGAGTTAAAGACATGATATTACAGTAATCCATGCATACCTATGTTTATAGCAGCAAAATTCATAACAACGAAGTCTTGGAAGCAGCCTAGATGTCCATCAACAGATGAATGAATAAAGAATTTACACATAATGGAGTATTTTCTCATAATGGAAAATTATACAGTCATAAAGAAGGATAAGCTTAAGTCATTTGTAAGAAAAGGGATGCACCTTGACACCACAATGCTAAAAGTGAAATAAATCAGACACACACACTTAAATATCACATGATTTCTGATATGAGAACCCAGGTTTGAAGTAAAGAGCAAAATAAAAAATGGATAATAGGAAGTAGAGAGTTAGATCTTTCTAAAATAAGAAGAGGATCAAGAGAGGGAGGGAGAAAAGAAGGAGGGCAGGGAAAGGGGATGAAAGGGGAACTAAGATCTGTAGATGTGTCGGCTCCATAGGAGGCACGGAAACATTACACACTGCAGCCGTGGACTAGTGAGAACACAGAGTGCGTAGTTCGGAGGGAGGTCAGCGTCCTCACGGAGCTGTGTAACCAGCACCACAACCGAGTGCAGAACATGTTTGTCACCCCCAAAGACACCCCAGTGCGGCTCCAATTCCGTGATACTCCGCAGGAGGCCGTGGAGATGGTGACGAGGGCGGTGGCCGCTGGGGTGGCGGGGCGAGGGGGATGCACAGACAGGGCCGGGGGAGACGTCTGCGGCAGGGAAGCAGCTCCGCGTGACCCTGTCCTGGGGGACACGTGTCATCACACGTTTGTGCAAACCCACAGGCTACACAACACCAAGAGCGACTTTCCGTGTCCAGTGGGGACTCTGGTGACGCTAATGTGCAGACGCGGTCTCCCGGTGTAACAGCTGCGCCCCTCTGGCGGGGAGGTCGATAATGGAGAAAACAACTTGCGTGAGTTCGGAGCGGGTACAGGGGCACTCTGTAATTTCCTCTCAATTTTTCTGTGAACCTAAAACTGCTCTAAGAAAAAGTTTAAAAACAGAAGAAATCGCGTAGCCGTTGACAGGCCCTCCCTCGCCCTCCTCCCCACAGCGCCCACAGCCACTGATTCCTGTCTGTCGCTGTGGATTCGCCCCTTCTAGACATTTCGTGTAATGGGATCCTACAGCACGCTGTCTTTTCTCTGGCTGGTTTCTTCGACTTACCAGCGTTGTAAAGTTTCGCCCACGTGATCGGATGCATCAGTGCGTGATTATTTATTTACTTACTTACTTACTTGTGCCGAGTAAGAGTCCGTTGTGTAGCTCGAACCGGCTTTCTTCATGCATCCGTCAGCCGGCGTGCGTGTGGGCAGCTTCCGCACCGTTCCGCGCCCTGGGTCTGCTTCTCGGAGACCTGGGCTGACACACCCAGGTGAGCCCGAAGCCCGCCCCACCCCCATTTCACAGGGAGAACCGAATGCACAGGTTTCCACCCGAGCCTCACCTCTGCCTCGACGCCCCTGCCGGGGACAGTGCGGGAAGCACTGCTGCAGGTGAACGCTGGACTTTATGGTATTTAGTATCCTGAAAAATGATCTTTTTGAGGATTTCCTTTGAGGTAGTAAGTTCATATCCCCCTTCTCTGATATATTCTTTCTCCTTGACATTCAGAGCTATCTAATATTCTATGTTTGACTCTTTTGTCTTACTTAGTGGGTGATACGTAGCAGCTGGATGTATGAATGGATGAACTTAAAGTGACCCCTCCTCACCACGCCCACAGTTGGACAGCTGAAGTCAGAGAACATCTCTCCCAACTTGCTATTATCTCATTGCATCTCTTAATGCGTGCAGGGGTCTCTGTGACCTTTTCTACACTGCAAGCTCTCTGAGGGTAAGTTACCAATGGACGGGTGGATGTACGGATGGATGGCGAGTGAGGGGACCCTGTGGGTTCATGCCGGGTTGTGTGGGATGTGGGCGGGACTGTGAAGACCTGGCTCTCATCCTGTTCCTCCGTGGCGAGTGCTCCCAGCTGCCACTCAGTGTGGAGCGGGTGAGGACTGCTGTCAGTGGAGGAGGCTGCTGACCACTGAGCTGAGCTCAAAGTACCCTGCTCATTCGCATCAGAGCCCAGGTAGGAGCCAGGTGATCAGTGGGGTGATCGCCCCATCCAGCCTCTGGGAGGAAGTCAGGACATGATTATAGTTAAGACAGAAGAAAGAAAAAAAGAAGGAAAGAAGAAGGAAAAAGAAAAAAAGGAAGACAGAGAGGAAGGAAGGAATGAAGAGAAAGAAGGAAAGAAAGGAAGAAAGGAAGAGAAGTAAAAAGAAAGAGGGAAAAAGAATGAGAGAAAGACAAAGAAGGCAGGTGCAGGGTTGTGAGTTTGATCCCTGGTACCAAAAAACAAAACTAGGAAGAAAGAAGAAAGGAAAACAGGAAGGAAAAAGGAATGAAGCAAAGGAAGGAAGGAAGAAAAAGAAAGAAAGAAGAAGAAAGAAAGAGGAAAAAGAAAGAAAGAAAGAAAGAAAGAAAGAAAGAAAGAAAGAAAGAAAGAAAGAAAGAAAGGAGGAAAGAAAGAGACAGTCAGGGAGCAAGGCCCTCAGTCCCAGAACAGAGCGCCGGTTGAACAGCGGAGCTTTGTCCTGAGAGCAGCCCTGGGGCTGAAGCCGGCCGAGGTGCAGCAGGAAGCGGGAGCTCGGTGCACCCCTGGGAGCTGCCGGGTCTGTCACGCAGCGGGGCTGGGACTTGTGTCCTCTGCGGGCTCCCAGGGAGGAGACTCCTCGGAGGAAGGAGGGAGCTGGGGCCAGGAGATGCTGGCAAAGCACAGGGGACAAGCGCGCTGGCCTCTGAAGCCTTCTTGGGCTCCCGCGGCCCCCATTCTCTGGCCTGCTGGGTTAGGGCCGCCTGGAGCCGGGGCCTCTGCCCCCATGTTACTGAGCAACTCGGCTTTGGCAGCCGGCGGGAACTCACTGACGTCTGGAAGTCGGGCTGTGACAAGTGTGCGGGGTCTGGTTTCATGGGATCCTGCAGTCTCAAGGCTTTGTGGATGTTCCTGGCAAATTAAACCCCAATGTTGTCTTCTACTGCCTAAATGAGAAAAAGAAAGCTTATTTTCAGATCTCAAAGAAAATGCGTGTTGCTGTTGATCAGCTTTCATGTTTAAATGATATTTCTAGATGGGATGAATTACCACCCATCAAAGGAAATTACAAATTCACTCACTCATTCATTTACTTATTTATTTTGAGTTTTTTGAGACAGGGCCTTACTGTAGTCCAGGCTGGCTTCAGATTTGCTGGACTCCTCCTGCCTCAGCCTCTGAGTGCTGGGATTAGAGACATGTGCCACCACACCTGGCTTCATTCATTCATTATACTGAATGTCTGAGTTGTCAGACAGAGGCAGAGTTAGTGATAAGTCCCCAAGGAGGAAAGTGTGGGAATATATTCCTCAGAGATTCTTCCCACCATCATGCAATGGACTAGACCCACTCTTTCCAATCCGCAACTCCTGAGCTCCTGAAATGTGTCCTCTCCCAACTGAGATACACTGTCACTGTCACCAGATTCCAAGGATTTAGCACGGAAAAAAGAAAAAAGAAAAAAAGAACAATCTCTTACTCGCAGTTTTTCAATATTGCCTGTATGTTCGTGTGGCAAACTATCTCACTTATAAATACTGACCTGTGTTCAAAATCGTAATATTTGAGTTACATTAAGCTAAATAAAACATACCAATAAAGTTAAGCTCACTTGTTACTTTTTATTTTGAATGTGGTGGAAAACATTTAAAAATCACACACATGCATGGCCCGGACAGTAGGCTTTTCCTATCCACAGGCTCCGCACGGTCAGCACCAGCCACCAGTACAGCAAAAATGTCCAGAAAAGCTCTGGTTGTGCAGCTCAGTGGTAGAGTACTTGCCTAGTATGTGTGAGGCCCTGGGGTCAATCCTCAGTACCTCAACAGAAAAAAGAAATCATCTATGCTGAATGTGCATAGATATTTTTCTTATCCTTCTTCCTTAAATAGTATAGAAACTACAGTGTTTCTATAGCACCAAGATTGTATCAGGTGTTACAGATGATTGAAAGTTTATGGGAGAATGTGCACATATGCAAATAATGTGCCATTTCATATTCATGGGAGGCATCTGAGGGAGTCCTGGAACTGCTCTCCCCATCCCCCAAGCCCTGAGGGCCAATTGCGTTATATTCCCCTGGACAGAGCTGGGTTAGATCTCAGATTTCATTCCATCTCCAACCGTCCATGGGCACTTGAAGATATAAAATCTTTTTACATGCAGGTGCTACCTACATCCAAGAGAGTTTTAAGGGGTTTGTTATGAATTGAAAACTGGTGGTCAACTTAATACCAGCTGAATTACATCAGCATGGTGCTGAGTATAGATGGTCAATCTGAGGATGGTTACCAGCATAAATAGAGACATGGAGAAGAAGAGTGAGGTGTTGCGGTTTCTTTTAAGAGTTACTGTTTTGAGCTGATGGTTCTCCTGGAGGAGCTTGTCATGCTGGCTTCCTCAATATGGATTTGGCCATTATCAACTGAGGAGCTCGGAACCTCATCACTGAGAGTGGCTGTGGTTCACCTTGGGGGAGCTCTGCTCCTCACACTGTGCGTCGCTTCCTGGCTCCACAGGGGAAGATGTGTGCTGGAGAAGCTTGTCACGCTGGGCTTCCTGACCTGTACTCGACTGTTCTCATTGTTGGAGGAGCTGAGACCTTGTTGCCACTGAGGATGGCTGTGGTACTCTTCAGGGCAGCCTCGCTCCTTATTTTGAGCATGACTTCTCGGTTCCCATGTAGAAGTGTAGAACCCTCAACCCACTGCACAGCTCCTTCACCCCACTGGCATAGATTTCCTAGCTTCCACCACTGACCTTTGGACTTCCAAGCACAGAACTGTAAAATAGACTGGCATGAGTCCTTATCGTGGGCCCTTGGATTTCCAATTAGATTTGTGGAAGACATTGTCATGTGCTTTGGGTCTTTAGCTGGACTCATGCAGGACATTGCTGTGGGATCCAGGCCCTTGCCTGAATATCCTGCGTTTTTAGTGTTGTGGACAGATTTTCCTGCACTTTCTTGTGTTTAACTCTGGATGACCATCATGAAACAGTATTACAAATTCTGTGTCCTGTATGCAGTTGTTTTCCCTGTAACCCCTGACTACAACAGGGTTTCTCAATTTAGGAATGCTTGTTGGAGAGTGGGTTCTCCCCACCCCAGAAGGTAAAACTTCATAGACATGGGAATTGAAGAAGGAGGCAGTGGGGTGGAGGGCAGAGCACTCCGAGTGCGAATCAGGGATCCTCAGTCTCTGTTTGAGGCCTGCACTGAAAGCAGGAAGCCCGAGGGCTGGTGTTCCCTACAAGAAAAAAACACCACCTCACGATGAAATCTGTATCTATTCGGGGGTCCTGGAGACTGAAGCTCCCAGGCCTGGGGGAGCAGATGCCAATGAGAGCATTTTAATCCAGATTCATAATTAAAAATAGAATTCCCTGAGTGCAGTGTCTCTGAGCGCCTGTGAGCCAGGCACTCCACAATGCTTAGAGACCGTGTTTAAAAAGTTAAACTACAGTAAGCTCAAAGATGGGCTCAGCATTCAGCCGTGCTCCTTTTCTCTGCAGACTGAGCTGGACCATGCATCACAGCCCATCAGCTTCAAGGCTGTCTGCCCTCCAGGAGCTGGGGTGTGACGTAGACCCACAGGCCTCCAGGCAGGAATACGAGGTGGGACCAGCAAGTGTGCGGGATTCTGTTCTTGGTCCCGGGCCATCCCTAGGCTGGGAGTTAGGGAACCCTTTGCTCTCAAATCTCTTTTTGCAGTCTTTAATCCAGACACCAGATTACTGAAGCACACTGGACAATCTTTGAGATGTGATGTGAAGGTGACAAAGATGAAGTCAGCTGTAGGAATGAAAATGCAAGGTCCTGCTCTAACCTTGTGTAAACTCAAGGTCCTGCTGTAACCTTGTGTAACATCCAAGGCCCTGCTCTAACCTTGTGTAAACTCAAGGTCCTGCTCTAACCTTGTGTAACATCCAAGGCCCTGCTCTAACCTTGTGTAAACTCAAGGTCCTGCTCTAGCCTTGTGTAACATCCAAGGCCCTGCTCTAACCTTGTGTACCACCTAAGGTCCTCCTTTCGCCTTGTGAACACCCAAGGTCATGGTTTAACTCTGCGACATGCAAGGGACTGTCCCCCTAGAAGAGTTTGGGTTTACATCTCCTTAAGATCTTCCAGTGTCAAATTCCCTGTAGTGAAGGATTTCACCAAGACGGTTGCCCTTTCTTGCGTTGTAGTAGTTATAAATACTTAAATGTCATAACGTAATTTCCTTTTCTAGAAATATAATGTCCAGCAAGAAGAATTCTGACCCGCTTCCCCCTACTTAATCCCAAAAGGCTGTTCGCACAAGGCACAATCCCATTTCAATGTATCTCCTGCTTACCCTGGACACCAGTGCAGTGATTTGAGTCAATTTGTAATAGGTACTTGGATATTAAACTACAAAAATAAAAAGGAAGGACAGTTTTGGCAAATTACTGACTGCATAGTTTGAACAGCACACCCCTGAAAGCCTTGGGGTTCAGTGGGGTAGGAAAAGAGAAACAAAATAATTTCTTTTCATTCTGAGGAGAATTTTGGCTTAAGTGTAAAGTGGAAAGGGTATTGGGCATCATATTTTCTTTCTTTCTTTCTTTCTGTTTCTTTTGTTTTTGGTCATAGCTATTCTAGTTTAAATTTATAAACAATAAGAATTAATTGATCATAATTCATGTTCAAAGCTGAAGAAGACTGAATATCTGCAGACAACTTGTTCTTTATGATTGTTTCCATGTATTCTCACACAGGGGATGGGATAAACAGCCTCTGTAAGAATTTAAACTTAAATCTGAATTATATATATTTAAAATTTTAATTAATTTATTTATTTGGTTCAAACCCAGGGGTGTACCATGTGAGGCAAGCACTGTACTCCTAAGTTACAGCCTCCACCCTGTAATTTTCTTAAAGACAGAAATGTCACAGCTTTTTGTTACCAGGTGGTGGATCCAACTGGTGGATTCCAGGTTCTTGTGGAAGACAAGCAATGAATTGCAAAGCATACACATGATGGGGAGGGAACACTTGCTACATTTATTGGAACTCACAAGGAGAGAAATGATTGACAAGCCAGGCTCTTGAGTTCAAGAGTGGGGGGGAAGGACTTGCCCGCGCTTTGATCTGGAGTCATGTGGAATGCTCCTAAGGTGGCCTCTGAGTTCAAGTGAGGGGAGGAGAGTGAATCCCTCAGCCCTCAATATTCCACCTGCACTACTTTCAATCATGATTAGTTCTAAAACTGAGGTGTCCTAAGGTCCCACAGGGCCCAGTTACAGCCTCTTGTACACCTGTGGGCTGTGGCAGTGTGTTTCCTACTTGTTGGCCTTTTCTCTAGTTGTCACTCATCATGCATCCTTGTCGGCCTGACAACATTTATTCCCTTGAGTGTTCTCTTAGTAGTAGAGGCAGTGGAGTCAGACAGTTGGGACCAAGTGTCACTCGCAAGCTATGTGACCTTGGGCAAGCTCTCCCATTGTCTAAGCCTCATCTGGTAAATAGGCATAAAAACAGTGCCAACTCCCAGGGCTGGCTGAGGATTAAAAGGGATTATTCACATAATGCCCTTAGCCCAGAGCCTCGCATTCTGTAAATCATGGCTATACTTATTGCCTCTTCCCTGCCAACTTCATCCCGGCTTCGTATGGCACACAGTCCCTCCAGGGGTGTTCCCAGTAGCCTCAGCATCCCTGGGAGCCAGGAGAAATGCAAATTCTGTGCCCCACCCCAACCCTACACAATCAGTCTCTGGGGAAGGAGCCCATCAATCAGTGCTGACCGGCTGTCCTAGCCGAGGGTAAGAAGCACCCGTCTGCAGATTCCACTTCCTCCCGCCTCCGGGAGACCCTGCACCACCCAGCGCACCTGGCTCGCTCTAGCTCTAGCCCCACCTCATTTCTGGGAACCGTCCAGCTGAGGTGTGGGAAGCATTAGGTGGATTCTGGGAAAGTGCTGTTGACTCAGTACTTCCGGCCGGGTGGACCCAAGGGCGTGGAGGCCTTTTCTTCCCTCCCTGCCTTCTGCGCAACCAGCAGAAAGGGAACTGGAGGAATTTCTGAGTATGCCCCAAGGAAGCGAAGAAGGACTCTGCCAGCCTCAGGGAAGGGGAAGGGAGAAGCGCAATTCCTCGATCAAGGCGCGGCAGATCAGCTGCAGGGTGCCCGGTGTCTCCTCCCATCAGCTCTGCAGCCTCCCTCCTCTTGCACCCTCCCCTCCTCCCACAGCCCCCGGGCAGCCCTGCGCCTGTCTCAGTGACTGTGCTCACTCCGTCCAGCAAGCGTGCGCCGTGGACGCCACCCATTTTAATCACAGCGAGGGGAGCTTGCTCACCCCCAGCCCCTGCTACCCAGGTGCCTACTACAGGTGGGGCTTTGTTTGAGGGTGGGGGTGCAGTTGAGAACCAGGCAGACAGCACCGCAGAACAACGCCTCCTCCAGGCCCAGGTCGCCCTGATGATAAGCTTCAGGTTTCCTTCCTTCTGCTCCCCCTGCCAGGGCATTAAAACAGCTGCTTTAAAATCCTCTACTGGCTTCCGGTCACGTTTAGAATAGAATCCACACTCTTACCTACCGCGTATGAGACTGTGCACGCTCATTCCAAGGATTTTTGTCAACTCTGCTTTTGCCCCTTTCCTGCCTATTCCGTGAGCTCCAAACCTGTTCCTGCCACGGGATCTTTGCAGCTCTCACCCCCCAGGGTACTCTCCCTAGACCCCCGCGCTGACTTCTTCCTGATTACTGGGTGTCACACACACACACACACACACACACACACACACCCGCAGCATCCCTATCTTCTAACTGTTTAGTTTTCTTAGTGGTATTTATTATTGTCTTACATCCTATTCTATCACCATGAAATCGCAAATGCTTTGGTTTGCTTGTTTCCATCAGCCACCTCTAGAATTCGGAAGTTCCATAGAAGCAGAGATGTGACTGGCCTATTCATTCACTCTGCTACCTCTAGTGCCCAGACCGTGGCTGGCACCCGTGAGAAACTCAGTTTGTTGAATGAATGAATGAATGGATGAATGAATGGACATTAGGGTGCATCTGGAGTTTATAGACTTTCATGAGATTCTGGGCCTGGAACCAGTTCTTTTATCTCCTGCTCCCTGGGTTGCAGCAGAACATTTTGAATGTCCAGGAGTCCCCAAATGCAGCTCTGAGTTCCAGTGATTCCTGAAGGAGCCATGGATGAGGCCTTGGTGATACTTGCAGGGCCTCATAGAAGCCTTTCAAGATGCCAGGAAATAGTCATGTATTGCTATAAATAGCTTGAAGGGAAATTTGCAAACTGACATTTAGCCTGAGAATAATAAACATTCTCTGGGGGTTTTCTTACAGTGCAGATACTTCTTTAAGTGGACAGGGTCGTTTTAGGATATTTGCCAAAAGGTACCATGTGACTTCCACTGTGCGGAACCATTGAAGAAGGCCGCATTTTGGGTGGGTGAATTCTCTAGCCTGAAAAGGCACCAATCTGCTTACTCCTAAGATCAAAACACAAATAGCAAAGCGTTTTTGTTAGGAAACTTCTGAGAGAGACCATATTTCTATGCGCCTGCGCACTGAGCTGACTCTTTGAGGGTGATCTGCAGGGTCAGTGGGGTCTTCCTGGATCAAGACACAGGGAATTAATCCCCACACTCTAATGCCAACTTCTGACTCTAGCTTAGACATGCTCTTGTGAGCCTGGCTCACTCTTTATGCTTATCTCTTCTCCTTTTGCTCTTCTTCACCTGTGCCATGAATATTTAAAAAATCCCTTCTCCCCCACCTGCTGCTTTGAGGTGTCAAAGGGAAATGCAAATGGACTTTTATCAGATGAGCAGATTTCATGCCTGACAGATGCTCCCTTAAACAAGCCAATCTGCGGGGGGACCTGCAGGACTCTGTGTTAGGAAGTAACACTGAGGGGCTGACTGCCATTCTGGGCTCAGGGTCTGGTCCAGGACTGGGAGCTTGGGAAGGAGGTCAGAGGGCAGCTCTGCTCCAAAACGGACTGACCTCACTTTCCTGAAAGATCGGTATTCCCACTGAAAGGCAGAGAGCTGCTTGAAATCACGCATGGAGGCAAAAGCCCTAGAAAGTGCCTGCATTTTAGGCAACGAGACCCGAGACTCTGTCCAGCTCTGCCCTGCCTAGCCCACTGGGGTGGGTCTTTGTCTAAAGATGGGAACAAAAAGGGCTGTCTGCGTCCACCTCTGCCCGCTGCCATGTGTACTGCGTGAAGACCGGACCTTAAGTGTTTCTGTTTAGTGTTGGAGTCCCAAAGCCTGGAACAAGACCTGGGATAAAGAAGATGCTTAAAAGTATGTGCTGAATAAATAGACTTGTAGTTTTCAACTTCCCACTTCTAATGCCATAACAACAGAGACACTTGTTGAATTCTAACAATGCAGGTACTATCTTGGTCTTATTTGTGGTTCTATTTTTGTTTTATCTGTAAAGCTCAGCTTGCAGCAAGTGCTTTAAATACTAGCTTAAAAGAAATGAGGCGAATTCATCATAGACTTTAAAGTTTGGAATCCCACAGCAGGGTTTTAAAAACTTTTTCTATAAAGAGCCACACAGTAAACACCTTTTGCTCTGCAGGATATATATCTGTTGCAACTACTATAAGTCTGCCTTGTGGCACAAGAGAAACCATAGATAATACAGAAAGAAATGGATATAGTTCCAAAAAACTTAATGTATAAAACCATATGAAGGAGCAGTTCTAAAGGAAGCCATAACACTTTAATTGTCATTTTTTAGGTCATAGCTTTTTCATCTGTAAAATGAGTGCTTCGATGAACTTGAACAGCTATTTACTCTGAAATTTTAAAGAAATATGATGTATATACAACAAGGAAGAAATTTCCCCACTGGTTAAAATAGAAATCAGATGAATATCCCCTTACTAACTTTGTGAAAAAAATCTGAGTGTGATGGTGTAAAAAAAAAAAATTATGAAAAAGTAAAAACACACTGACATAGTCTATGAAAGTCATCTTCCAGACTGACCATATTCTGCCTGAAAACATCATGGCAGATAAAATGGACCACTGTAAAGAGTTTCCAGGTATAGAAATGAAGACCAGAGAAAGAGCTGCACATTACAACAGAAAAAGTTGTCATTCCTTCCCCCAAATGCAGCAAATTGTTAAGGTTCATTTTTTTTTTCTTTCCTTGTTTTTGGCTTCCACCTCTGCATAAGCAACTTCACATAATATCTTAATGTGGAAACTTACTGCCCCCTTTACCCATACCCTTTTACTGCCCCGTAGGCCTCCATATTCCCCTATTTGTGCTGTCTGTACTTCTGGTCGTAAGCATTTATGTTAGAAGCACTATGGCCTTTAGAGTGGTTTTTATGATAAACCTCATCATTTCTCCCTGCTTCTTCTGAATCACAAATCCCCATCCCAGCATAATTCTTCCTGATTTCTGCAGAACCCTTTGTGTTACATCATGTAAAGAAGATGTTTACAGCACACCACCTAAATGCTTTGTCAGATTGCGGTGCACCCGAGGAAGCAGAGCCAAAATTATTATATTATCAGGAGAATGTTCTCTGGCTGAGCAAAGAAATCATTGTCTTTGCCACTTCAAGAAACTTTCAAAGTTTCCAGATTAATTTAAATTGTGGGTGGCCTGTGTGTCTCTCTGTTTCCTTATAAAGAAGACTAAAGTTTCCTACTTTCCTGCGCTTGAAGGAGTAGACTTCTTTGGGACTTTGTACCGAACATCAGTGATAATTTCTTCAGTTGCAAATTGATGAGAAACCTAATCCAATGGGCTTAATCAAAAAAGAATTTGCCAGCAGCCACAACCCAGTAGTCCAGGGTAGACTGGGTGTGACTTTAGGCAAGACTTTATTGAAGTCTGAAATGATGCAATTTTTACCTGGCTGTCTCTTTCAGAGACTGCCTCCTACACAGAAGCCTTTCTCTTTGCCGATAAGGCAAGGGGCTCCAGGTTCAAATACAGCAGACAAAGAGAAGGTCTTCAGCTCTGTAATTTCAGGCAAAGCTCCTTCATCTCATGGTCTCTGACTGGACCAAGAACTTGTCCTTGAACCAATCATAGTCAAGCATTTAGGAGATTCTGATTGGCTTATGTTCGGGTCACATGCTCTGCACCACATCCTGTTAACGTTACCCAACGCAAAATGGGTTCTAATGGGGCTTGGATGATCTCTGGCAGATCTGAGGCCCAGAAAGAAGCTGAGCAGTCCCAGCAAAAATTCTCTGCTACCCACCTCCTGTGTTTTCACAGAGAAGTCACATCAGGAGAAGTGGTTGAATGAATAATTTTTAAGAAATGGTGCAAATGTGATGATACTTCTTTTGGGATCAAATTTAATCAGAAGTAGAAGTTTGCAACTGAAAGACCATCTGATCTTTGCTAGATCTGGCTTAGGTCACATGGTGTGTTTAAGATGATTCATGTGATCTGGAAGATCAGATGGAGTTGGGAATTCTTGATGTATCCCCCAACCCAGCCCAGCCCAGCCCCGGGGGCCGAGGGGCCAGTCTGTCCCTGTCTGAAGGTGTGTCCTCATTGCCCACAGAATCAAGCCCAGCTGCTCAGCCCCATGTGGTCAGACTTTCCAGCTTCTCTTGCGCATGCACTACTTGTATCTCTGGGAAGTCACTTACACCTGAACGCTTGCTTCCTGACCCACTTTCCCTTCCTTGCATTTGTCCTTTTCTTCTGAGGTCCTCCTCTTCTGCCGGTTGGGTCCGAGCCATGCCTGAAGCTGCACCTTAGTGCCACTTTCTCTTTGAAGCCTTGCTCATCGCCGAACCAGAAATGATTTTCCCTGTTTGCCCTCTGTCCACACTGTGTGTATTCTGTCCTGCGATATGTGCTACTGTGTGTGCTCCACTTCTCCTCGCAAAACCACAGATTCCTGGGTGACAGGGACCGTGCTGTTCCTTGAGTCCTGTTTCTTCTCAGGCCCTCCCGCCGCATCTTATGCAGAGGAGGCTTCCCACTGGTTTCCGTTGTTTGGCTGAATGTATGAGTGCATGGACTTACACATCACTTTTCTTCCTTCTCTCTGTTTTGTGGTCCTTGATCTTTTCCAAGATGTCTGTCCTTGGGAAGCTCTCACAGACTCCGGCCTGATACGCTGACAAAGCCTTCAGGTGTTACAGCTGCTGTTTCACTTACATTTTAAGAGAAGGTTGAGCCAGGTGTGGGAGTGAGACAGAAGGATCACAATTGGAACCCAGCCTGGGAAACTTAGTGAGACCCTGTCTGAAAAAGGAATGGGGTGTGGCTGGGGATGTAGCTCAGTGCAAATGCCCTGGGTTCAACTCCCAGGACAGAGAGAGAGGAAGGGTAGGAGGGAAGAAAGAAGAGAGTGAGGGAGGAAGGAAAGGAGAGAGGGAGGGAGGGACAGATAGGGAGACAGGAAGTGGGAGAGAGAGAGAGAGAGAGAGAGAGACAGAGACAGAGAGAGATTTTGAAGCCCTAATGAGAAGCAGCAGGAAAGACCTGGGAATACAAAATCCAAGGACTCTTCTTTCTGCAAGCTCCTTTGTTTCCTGATTGGCTCCACTACAAAACGAGGGCAAAAACATGTGACAATGAACAGTGTAGAATGAAAATTTAAGAGGACAGGTAGAGATTGCTTTTTAAATAAAAAACACAGAAAACATTGTAAAATAAAAAAGATTGATGGGTTTGACTACCACCCAAATTAGACATATCTCCATGGGAAAATATATCTTGAAGTGTGTAGAGATGACAGAAAGGAAAGTTTGGTAATACTTACAACCACAGAAGTTTACTACTTGATAAATGTTTATGATTTGATCTGAAAAAACTAACATCCCAACAAAAAAAATAAGCAAAGGATTTGTGCCTTGCCTGGGCAACTAAACGACTTAGCAAGACCCTGTCTTAAAGTAAAAAATTCTTAAAAAGAGATGAGGATGTAGGTTTTTGTGAAGGTTCTGGGTTCAATCTTCAGTTCTGGGGGGCAAACAGAAGAGGAAATACAAATGCCCAGTGTTTGGAAGATGAGGAGACTGCCTGGAGTCAAGGAAACTGACATGAAATTAACCAGACGTCAGATTTTTACCCATCCAGTGTCCAAAATTGAAAACAGTTCATAACATCCAGATCTAGGAGGGTGGCAAGATGAGCATCTTACCCATTGCCAGTGGGCATGAGAATTGTTAGAAACGTTTACCAAAGTGGGTTAAAAACCTCTATATAAGAAATGTTTACGTCTTTTAATTGAACCACTAATCCTATTTCTAGGAATTCCAGCCATAGCTTACAAAACCAAACCACAGAATATAAGACCTTAGGTTTAAGGATTATTTTAGCTTTTTTTTGAGATGGGGAGTGGGTGAGAGAAACATGGAATGTACCATCTTAAAGGAATATGCATTCATATGGTGGTGTGTCAAGAGACCAGTAAAAAGAGAGGGGTGATGACTGTGATGACCATATTCTGACACCAGTTTTATAAAAAATTAAAGTGACACAGAAAAAGAAAGAAAACTCTTTGCATATGTGTTGATTCAGAAAAAAGGCGTGAAGGTTGCACTCCAGTCTGTTCCTTTGGCTAACTTGGGTCACATTGGGAGGGGTCTGCCCATCTTGCCTTGGGGATTGGGCCCAATCTCAGGGGCCAAATGGAAGCCCTGCCTCCTTTCTTTTGCTTTTTCCTCCAGCCATCTTGAGCACTGCAGACTCATGCATGCATGGTCTCCACCTCTCCACCTCTCCTCCATCTCTGTTACAAATGCTCTTAGCACCTAGGGGTTCCCTCATCCTGGGTAGGTCTGTCCTTGGGAGGAAGCCCATGGTGGTCTTGGAAGAAGGCTGGGGTCTATCAGGAGAGGGAGTCTGTTATGGTTTGAGTCTGGATGTCCCCTTGAAACCTCACACAGTCACGGAGGAGGGCTTCTAGAGTTTGTGAATGACTTGTAGTCCAATGTTGGAATTATGGGTGTGAGCGCTACACCCAAGTGGGTGTGGCCCACATACGATATAAGGGACAGAAAGAGTCTTCTCTCTGTGCTCTTCCCTTTTGCTCTTGCTGCTGTTTTCTGCCACCACGAACCGTTGCCCTCTGCCATGTGCTACTCTGCTTTGGCTCCTGCTGATTATGGACAGAAACCTCCACAAGCTGTGAGCTAAATAAACCCTTCCTTCTTTCACTTTGGGTGTTGGGCATTTTGTCTCAGCAATGAGAGAAAAGTAGCCAAGACAGAGTCCTAGCAGCCTGGGTTCTTGGAGGTGATCTAGCAGGAGTCCCAGACTACAGGGGACACAGCTCAAAGGTTTCCTCTCCAGAGGTGATACTTGACCTTCTGACACGGAGGCCATAGGGCTGGGCCCCCAGGTTCCCTGGTCTAGTGCTCAATGTATGAAGCCAGTGGAGACCCTCACAACACGCCGTGTGCACCTTGGTGTGCTGACCCCATGCCCTTGCCTTTGTAGGCAAACAACTCATCAGCACCAGGACAGGAAGATGGAGGAGGAGGCGTGTGGAAGTGGCAGTCAATCCCATGTTTCTCTTTCCTGATGTGGCTACGATGCCTGACATTTCTCCAGCAGAGATGAATCAGCTGGGGTTCTGTTCCCTACAGGATTTTTAGTTTTTAATTTGGAATGGTTAAGGGAATATATTAATTTTCTTATATTCCTGAAAGGCATTCAGTCATCTTCCTCACATCATAGTGCAAAAGTAGCTGGGTTAGTACAGCCACAGATATTTTGTTCTCTGTCAGTTGACAGGTTCTAAAAACTGAAGAGCCAAAGTCAACCAAACACAACAAAAAGGACACCATAGCAGCAAGGCCCACACCCGGCCTTCAGATCTGGGTTCCGAGCACCTTTCTCATGTAGAAAGATGCAGAACTCCTTGGAGAAATAAGACCGGGTCAGGGAGTGCACAAGGTGAGCCTGGCATCATCCATGTGGTGCAAGTGTTCTGAGATTAAGAAGGCTTTCACCCCTATTTCAGAAGGCCTAGGAGGTCAGGCAGTGTGACCCTGAGAGGGCAGTGTGTGAAGCTGTGAGGGTGAAGCCAAAGGTGCAATGGAGAACCCAAAAGTTTGGAAAAGCCAGGAGCACAGATCATCCAAGGAAACCTGCTATGAGGGAGCAAAGACAGCCCAAGAAAGAAGCTGTGGGAGCTAAAGCCCCTGGAAGTGCCATGGGAGTGGAGTTACTCAAGCTTTTTGGAGATTGCAACCAGATTTCTTTAGATGCTGAGCATGGAACTCCAGGACTTAATGTTTGCCCTGCTGGATTTTGGACTTTCTTTGATCCTAATCCTTTGTATCCCATTTTTACTCTTTGGAATGGTAATGTTTATCTTGTGCCATTATATGTTGGAAGTGTTTAACTTGGTTTTTATTTATACAGGGGCTCACAGCTAAGAGTTTGCTTTCCATCTTGGAGAAGATTTGGGACTTGGACTTTTCAGCAATGCTGAAACTGTTAGGACTTAGGCAACTCTTCCAAATGGACTAAATGCCTTTTGCATAAAGGGATGTGTATGAGTCTTGGGGGTCCAAGGACAAAATGTTATGATTCTAATGTAATATAATGTGGGTAGACTTAATGCTGGTTTTTAAGGAGTGTTAAGTTGCAAAATAGTATGAATAAGCATAACTTTGTATCTGAAGACTGATTTAAAGAAATGTGTCTGGTTGCCAAGTTGACAAGGGGTGGATTGTTATGATTTATACATTGTGTCAACTTGAGAAGTCTAGAAGCTTAATTAAGTAAGGCAGCAGCTCTACATCCTGGGGTATAGAGCACAAGCAGTTACCTGTTCATTGTGTCAATTTGAGAAGGTCAGAAGTTTAACTGACTCAGCAAGGAACCTGGGTTCTTACTTTGTAAATATCCTCATCCTGTGCACAGGAAGGCAAGGAGATTTATGAATGCTATACCCACCCTGGGGGGGGGGGTGCTGTGTAAAACATAAGGGAGGAGAAGAGGCTTGCTCTTGCCCCCTTTTACTCTGGCTGCTTTTGCTTGGCTACTGCCTTAAAGTGTTGCCCCAATGCCATGTCACCCTGCTTTGGAGCCAGCTGATTATGGACTGAAACCTGCAGAAACTGTAAGATAAATAAACCTTGGGTGATGGGTGTTTTGTCTCAGCAACGAGTGAAAAGTAACCAAGACACTTATTTAACTCACTGTTTTGGAGGTTAAAAGTCTGAGATTGCTTAGCCTTGCGGATTCAGCCTCTGGTGAAGACCACCTTGATCACACTACTTCATGGCTTATGGTATCTTGGCAAGACAGGTAGTCGGAGAGGGGACAGGGACAAGTCTTGCTCTTTTATTCCTTCTTTCCTTCCTAATTTACTTCCTTATTCCTTCCTGCTCTTCTTTCTCCCTTCCTTCTCTTCTTCTTTCTCCCTTCCCGCCCTCACGTGAAATTACAATCCTGCTTTGCCCGCCTTCGTTTGATCCCAGGTAAGTGAAGTCATGAGCTTCTGCGTGCATGCACACCAGCGTTTGGACACTGAATTCTGGTGTTTCCCACATCCTTTAGGTGGATGGGTCATGTGTGGCTTTGAGAAGCTGCAAAATAAGGGTGGGCTTTTGGAACTTGAACCTCAGAAATAGCTCCACTGAGGAAGCTCTCCTTAGTCCTCCAACCTCCACAGTGGGCTTCCTGAGCGTTTCCTGGCAGGTCTCACCCTCTCTGCACTCTGAAAGAGGCTATTTACTCGTGAAGGATGAGTGGCCCCATACTGGGTACAGAAAGTTAGCTGAGGACGTGAAAGTTCCATGTTGCATTTAAGTTAGAGTGAGACTTGTACACTAAAGAATTCTGTTGACGCTGGGTAGTTTTATTTTCTGTTTGCAAGGAGGGGAAATGTCAATAATTCAAAATGGCCAGCTTTGGTAATCTCTAATTAGCTTTGGTAATAACTCTGAATTTTCTGCTGTAAGGATGGAGACCAGTAAAGTGAACTTTTCTCTTTTAAAAGAAAAGGACCACTGTTACTCTGAGATGTGGTTGGGGGGGATGTGAAAGCTGGCTCTCAGGGGGCACCACTGTCATGAGGGTCAGGTAGAAGGACAGGTGGAGGCTGCGCTGGCCTGGAGTGTCAAGACTCGAAGTAACTCTTCCTTCCTCAGGCTCCCGGGTGAAGAGAGGCCGGAGTCTCCTGATGACACATCTGCCCTCCCCAAAGGCAGCTTTTGAAGAGTTGCACTTGTTTGCCTTAAAATGTCTCTCTGATTACTCTGAGTGACATGGACCAGGCTGGCGTATTTGTGAATATCCTTGTTTGGAGGAATTTAAGCCGGACATCTGGAAAGTCTGTTTCCACAACACACAGCACTAGTGACTGAATCCCGCTCCTGGGAGAGACCAAAGCATGTGCTGATGTCCAGGCTCCCTGGAGGTGCTGTCTTGGTCCTGTAGGAGCACAAGTGGCACCATGAGAGCAGCCCTGCTTCAATTCTGCGATATGTGTAGGAGCCTCTCTTTTTTGCCATCTCTTTCTTCCTTAATACTTCCTCACTTATCCAATCCCATCCCATGCCATCCCGTCCCACCACCATCCCATCCCACCACCATCCTATCCCGTCCCATCCCATGCCATGCCATCCCATGCCCTCCTACCCCGTGCCATCCTATTCCATGCCATCCCATCTCCCACCACCACCCCATCTCATCCTATCGGTTCATAATGCTTGGGCCCTCTTTAAACCCAGTTGAAAAGTGAGTGAATGAACCACAGCTATAATCTCCTCAAGTGCAGTCATTCTTATTTTGCTTTCTCCTTTTCACTCAAAGCCGCCCTGCTAATCTACTCTGTGTGCACCGCACATTGGGTATTCATACAGTTCATTTCCACCCCTCTTTCTGAACCTTGCACACATTTCTCTGCAGGCTCCAGGAGGTGGCGGGTTAGTGAGACGGGTCGTTCTACGGCGCTGTCTGGTGTGATGGCGGAGCTGCGCCGGGCCTGGGCGTGGAGCCCTCTGAGGCCAGCAGGCTGGTGGTGAGCAGATCTGAGCTGGTGGCCAGCTACGCGTGAGGTGCTTGTGCAGCTGTTTCTCCCCACCCGTCTCCTCCCGAGGGCTGACGTGTGACTGTGGCTTCTCCTGGTTCCTCCCGTGACCTCCTGGTGGGCTGACTTAACTTCCCTCATCACACTTTTGGGTTGAATTAATTTCTGCTTAAAAAAGAAAAGGAAAGGGGCAATGAAGAAAAAAGAGAAGAGAAAAAGCATCAAAGGAACATGTAAAACATCTGCATGTGGGGTGCAGCTTACGTGGGCAGGTGCCTTTCTTCTGCAAGGAGTTGGGTCAGAATTAGAGTGAGGACAGTTTTCCTTGCCCCCTCCCTGGCCCTCCTCTCCCCTCCTCTCCCCTCCTCTCCCCTCCTCTCCTCACTCATCTTTTCATTTGAAAGAATCCGGTGTTCGCTTATCCAGGTAAAGCTAGTTTCAGGAGGAAACACTCAGGGAACAGGCAGTGTGAGAAGACTGGCCATAGAAAAGCTGTCATATGCTTTGCTCTTAAATTGGGAGCGGAAGAAACCCCTTTCTGTCCCTGGCTTGGCCCTGGGAGGGAGGGGGGCCATCCCTTGTCTGGCCCGGGGCCAGCTGGGGTTGGAGGTGCACGTGGGCCCCACACCTGGCAGTTGGCAGAGGCAGTGCCTGTCTGTGGCACACAGGCGACACGGTGAGGGGCCAGGTGGGATCCGTGCACACCAGATGCTGACAGCTTGTTCCAGGCACAGGACCACGCAGGGCCTGACAAGCAGCTGGGCCGACAGGGCGATCAGATAGAGCCGCAGCTGGGAGGAAAGCTGTGTCCCGGCCGGACCAGGGTGCTCTCATCCCTCGCTTCCTCCCTTCACTGCTGCCGTCTCTCTTGTCACCCTCCTGGTTTCCCTGCTTTTTCCCTCCTTTTTCTTCCATCTTGTTCATCATTTTTCTTCTTCAATCACCATGAATTTTGCCTTGCTCTCCCTGTCCTTCTAATTTTTGCTTTCCTCTCACCCTTTCCTTGTCTCCTTTGATTGCTTCCTGTTCCTTTCTACCCTGTCTTCCGCCTGCTTCTCTATGGTCACTGCAGCTTTTCTTGGTTCCTCTGTCAGCTGGAACAGGTACAGCTCCTCCGTGGGGAAGATGCAAACAGGCCCTGCCTTCTTACTGCTGTGGTGGGGGGCAGCGAAGCACAAAAGAAGTCACCTCGACCACTGACCAGCACCACCGTGGATCCAGACGGCGGCCCCAGTGTCGAGGCACCAGGCTTGCACAAGGTCACCCCAAATCTCAGAGTGTGGAGTCTAACTCTGATGTTTTTCTTCTTTTCTTTTCTTTCTTTTCTTTTCTTTTTTCTTTCTTTTTTGGTTTGGCACTGGGAACTGAACCCAGGGTCTTTACATTGAGCTACAGCCCCATCCCTCTTTATTTATTTGATTTTGAGACAGAGTCTCTCTAAGTCCCTAAGTAGCCCATGCTGGGATAGAACTTTCGATCCTCTTGCCTCCCAGAGTACTGGAATTACAATATCACCATGCCTGGCTTTTCCTTGCTTTTATACATTGTTTAGTGGCCTGGATATGATGGTCATGGTTGTTGGGTGGGGTGGTATTTCCGATTTGATTAAACATCGGAAGCGAAGGTCCTCCAACAACAGTGTGCGTAAGAGTACCTCCCCACCTGGAGTTTGCAACTCAAGTCCAGGACAGGGTTTGAGAACGAACGTTTTTGAGAAGATCCGCAAAGAGGTTGATGCTAATGGCCTAGCAGGGGCTTTAGAATTGGGAGCTGGTAGGAACGCAACCCAAGTGGCAGGAAACATTTTGTAGACCTTGGCATGTGTGTAGGATGGGTGTGTATGAGGCTTTTAGTTAAAATTTGTCTCATTTCATAAAGGACTTGAAATCATCTTCAAAACTACTCACTATATAGAAACAGTAGACAGTGAAGAAATCAAATGAGAAAATAAAAATAGGCGTTTGGTCGGGTAATTGCACCTCTTTTTTGGCAGAATGATATCGTGTATCTCTTTTGTTTCCTGGTTAATGGGTTCTGTTTAAATTTTGGGAAGAGGACTTTGATCTCTTGAATAAAATTCTTCTTTTATTAAACTTCTTCACAGAGAACATCTTCTTACCTAAACAAGTTGGGAGATATGAGTTGATTGATCTTTTAGAAAATAACTTGCAAAGTTTGGTAAAATAGGAATCATACAACACATATTCATTAGAATGTTGTATGCAATGGTATCTATCGCCTGCTTAGCAAAGAAAAAATATCTAAGAAATATAGTGAGGACCCACATAAAAGCTGAAATAATATTCCTGGCTTCAAGATAATTACAACCTAGCACGGAGAAAAACATATGACAGCCAGAGAACAATTATAGCACCTGCCTGGCAAGTGTGAGGTTGTGAGTTCGATCCCCGGTATCAAAAAAAAAAAAAAAAAAAAAAAGAGAGAGAGAGAGAGAGAGAACACTATATCCTTTAACAGAGTTCAAAGATTCTAAGTGTAAAGATTTAAAGGAGGGGGAGTTGATGGAATCATGAAAGAATTAAATTTAGTTTGCTAAAAAGGAGGAGAAACAATTGAGGCAATTTTTTGAGGAATTTTTACCATAATTCAGACATACAGATATAACTTTGTATAAGCAAAAAACTTGACAATTTAATTTAACACAGTTCAGGTGTGGCATAAGAAAAGGAAACAAATTTGCAGTCAGAAAACTTAGACTGAGTTGTAGATTTCCCTTTGACTATTGTGTGACCCTGTAGGAGTCATTTAACCTCTTTGAGTTCTGAGTCCTGCAAAAATAAGGTAGAGATTGCCAGCATCTATCTCTGTCAACTGAGGCTCAGTCTAAAAAACAAAACAAAACAAAACAGCCTAATACCTGAAGGGAAAGGGTACTTAATTAGGAGCATCAGGTGCTAAAAACTACAGAAAAGATGGGGAGAACAGAATCAGAGGACGGTCATACCAGATTTCGGATTTGCTGGATTAGTTGTGAGAACTAGGATGTTGCAACTTCCATCCAGAGGTCAAGAAACAGTGTGCTGGAATTACTGTCCAGGGAGACATGGAGGCTCTGCCCCAGAAAAAGCTTCATGTACCAGGGAGCACCTGAGAGCTGACTGCTGCTACTGCTGCAGGAAGGACACATCACACCTGCATCCTGCCCTTCGAATCTTACACAAGGGCGCTGTTGGCAGGGACTGAACTGGAACCCTGTTGGTAACATAGCTGAGGAAGTGTAGTTCCCAGGCTTCTAGCCCTAAGAATTCAAGAAAGTACACGAGAGAGGCAGAGCCAAGGGTACATGCCAACAGCGTGCAGCTCAGTGAGTAAAAGGGTAACTGAAAGCTGAAGGTTGCATCCTATCAAGGGTGGTGAAATCACTTTAGAGCATGATGGCCAGTATTTACAAAAATCAAATGGAACAGAACGTAAATCAGCCTAGTGCTTTGCATAGAGTAAGGATCAGTATTATTTTGTAGAATTTTAATTTCATCGCTGCTAATGTTTGAGCACATGCATGTGTGCGGCATACTAGGTCATAATGTTTAAAGGTCAAGAGGTTTGAAAACCCCAGAACAACTGCATTAAATTCCAATGATTTGTGTACTTTGTGAATGGAAAAGTACAGTGCAAATGTTGTGAATTCCAAACCCATTTACCTTTCCTGAGCTCCACTTTCTGTCTCACCGAACCTCAGGTGCACATCTGTGATATAAAATGCCACCTAACTGCCCCTGGTATGTACACTGAGGATTCTCCCACATGCATTCACACCTGCAAAATAAAACCAATGGGACAGCAAATAGAGAAACAAACAAACAACAAATTAGCCCTGGTACTTCTTCTTTTAGGAGCAGCTTAACTCTGATTGAAGGCATAGTTAGCAAGAAAAAAGACTGTTATTTAGCTGTGTTAAAAAAAAAAAAGAAGAAGAAGAAGAAGCTGAATGATGCATGGAGTATCTTCAAAAAGATAAACTAAGCACCGTACTCACAATATCAAGGTCTGCTTCCAGATGGCACGCTGTTTCTGCTCGGGTAGCGGTTGGCTGGCTTTTCCCATTACCAACATCTGGACAATCTGAGATAATATTCCAGGATCAGATTTGTACTTCATACTTCTTAGAGAGCGTGCTTTGAAATTTTGTGAACCGAAAGACCATCACTATCTCTTTCCTTGTGGGACATATTATCGGAAAGCTTCACATATCTTTTAGAATGGGTTGAATTTCATTTCACCAGTGAGTAAACAAAATTTTAACCTGGGTACAAATTTAATCACTTTCTTGTTTTCTGGTGTAGAAATTCTTCCTTATCTACTCCTTGTGTTTTTTTTTTTTTTTTTTTAATTGCTTGTAAGAGGCTGCCCATGATAGAATAACTGGTTTTTCCTGGAACAGCTAATACATAATAAAAAGAGCACCATTCACTAATAACAATTTGCTGATTGTTCTCTAAGCCCCCCGGGGAGGTGGCTGAAGGTTGTGACTCTCCTTTATAGTGAAGGGTGTGTGAAAAGGTGATAGGATCTAGGTCAAGGCCAAGTAGGAATTCAAAACTGCTATGTGTTTATTTTATAGAGAGTAGTCTTTTCTGCCTCCCCTCAGACTCAGGTGACTGGAGAGTCGCTATCAGACCAGGGCTGCACTTATCAAAATGTTCTATGCTAGTGTTTGTTCTCTAGCATGAGGGAGGCCTGGAAATGAGAACTATTTTTGTTGCCACCCAGAAGAGCAAGAGACTTATTAAGAAGGGAGACGTAGATTGGGGACTGGTGAGTGGCAGAATGGGGTTATGGGTGGAGGAGGGAGATATGAAGTGTGGACCAACTGGGAGCACTGAGAAAAATGGTCTCAGGAAGCAGGAAGAGTAATGAGAGAAGCCAGAGAAGCTCTCCTGAGCATTCCAGTGGGATTAGAATATGGGCCAGGAAAGGGAGAATTATCTCCAAATGTCCTGAGCTCTGAGTAGTTTTAAGGTTACTCAAGAATGGATCGATGGTGTTTGGGGATTGAAAGGAAATGGTGCTCAATTAAGAATACACCAAATATCTGTGCCTTTTTTTTTTTTTTTTTTGCAGTACCAGGGATTGAACTCACAACCTTGAGCCTGCCAGACAGGCGCTTAAACCACTAAGCCAAACTCCCAGCCCTAGTTTTTTGATGCAGGGTTGCACTATGTAGCTCAGGCTGGCTTGCACTTGCATTATAGCCCAAGCTGGCCTCGATCTCACAACGCTCTTCCTGCCTCAGCCTCCCGAGTGCTGGGATTAAAGGCGTGAACCACCACACCTGGCTACAAATATCTGTGTTTTGAAATGGGAGTAAGGACATTAAGGAAGAAAGTTCTTTGCTGAACATGGACATTTCAGGGACAATACCAGTTGCTAGTTCTTTCCTCCCCCCCTTCCTTCTTTCCCTCCTTATCTTTCTTTTAATCCCAATTACTTCTCCTGGTAATTGTATGACCAGTCCTGCTTTAGGGATGAATGTTTAAGTACTAAATAAATGGAATGACTTTCCCAAGCTTATACAACCAGATGAAAAAGGAAAATTTGAGTTGAGTTTCTCTCAATTCTCAAATTCATATTCTTTCCAAAACATTGTACTATTCCTCCTTCAGAAAATGGAAACTGTCTGCAGAAACCCAACGAGTGTTCTATGCTCATCGTGCTGACAGGCTGGGCATCCAGTTATCACCACTTACATAGTCTGTGTCCCAAATTCCCATAAGATTTGGTTTCTGCGTGGGCCAGTTACATGGTCCTAGCAGAGCACTTTGGGGAGTTGCAGCGCTGAGAGTGAAATGAGTAAGAAAGCCTGTGATCTGGAGGGCACTGTTGTTGAAATAGAAACCCTGTGGTTACTAAAGCTTGCCATCAGTGGCACTCTGGATTCTTTTGTGTTTTCCATAGGTGTGTGCTGTCTGATTTGGTCTGGGCTGAGCACAGCGTGCTTTGCAAGTTCTGTTGCAAAATGGAGAGATGAGCTCTGTGTTGGTTAACTTTCTGTTACTATAACAGATTCCTGACATAGTAGGCTCCTGTAGAGAAAAGATTCATTTGGGCTTACAGTTGGGAGGTTTCAGTCCATGGTAGGTTGGTCCATTGCTTTTGAGCCTGAGGGGAGGTGGCACATGATGGCAGGAACACATATTGGAGCAAAACTGTTCACCTGGTACCAGGAAGCAAAAGACAGCAAGGGTGGGGGAAGGCTCATGTTCTCCTTTGAGGGTGCAACCTTGATGACCTAAGGTCCCCCCACCAGTCCTGACCTTGTAAAGGCTCCACTGCTTTCCAACCGTGCCACCTGGGCAATCAAGCCTTTGAGGGACATTTAAGATCCAAACGATAGCCACTCCTTTGTTACATAATTATTATTCCAAGTGGTAAAATAAAGAGCGTTAAATCAAGTGCAGCGACCTTCAAAGCCTGGAGCCCATGCAATCGCACAGGATACACATGCTGGAAGCTCTGGGGCTTATTTCTATTAATTTTGTCCAAGTGAGATACTTAGGGAAGATCAGTCTTTTCACTGTATCATGGTGACTAACATAGAAAGAACTGCTAGGTGCAGGTGGGCTTCTGTGAAAACACAAACCGATGACAGGGGCTGTCCTAAGCTCCTGTGTTTGTTCTTTCCTTCATGTAGTCATTCATCTGAAGGCATTTACTAACCTCTTACTGTATGCCAGGTGCAGTGGCAGGTGTTGGGGACCCTACTCCAAGGGTGACATATCTGAGGACAGAGCAGCTTAGATGCTGGGGTGGCTGTCAGTGGCCACTTCATCTCTTACTCAGAAGTCTGTTTACCAAGGAGACTCTCTGTCCCCCGGTGACACATTCATTGAGGATACAGTGGGTTTTCATGTGACAAAAACCAGAAGTTGATTCTGCTAATCAAAGGCATTTACTGGAAGGATACAGGGAATCTCGAAGACTTGAAGGAAATGAAAATCCAGGAACTCAGGCAGGTTTGGGCAGCCTGAGTAGAAGGAAGTAATCGTTCGTTTAGCATGGTGCTGCTGCCGCTGCTGCTGCTAATGCGAAAGTGAATCAACTTTGACTTTATATTTCTGCTTTTCTAACTCAGATATTTGCAGAGAATGAAGGCAGGCCTCTCCTCAGTTCATGTTGCCCGACCTTCGTGGGTCTGGGCAAGGGTCCATCTTGTTTTATTTTATTTTCCTTGTTTGATCTCAAAGTCCCACTCCCCTCTTCCCTGTCGAGCACCACGTTAAATGAGCTTGATTTATGCACTTGTCTTACATGCCTGTACCTGGATATGAAGCACACAGCGTGTCTGGTGTATGCTATGTGTTTAAGATTTATATCCTTGCTTTTATACTGCAGGTAGGGTTCTGATTCCTACTTTTTGCTGAATGAAAATGTTTTTATAGTCTCCTCTAAGTGCCGGTTACATTCAGTGATTCTAGCTGTATTATATTCCCTAGAATCCATCTCCATATTTTGGGGGGCCCTTTCCTCAGAGATGGTCACCTTGTTCTGTCTTCAGTTCCTGTTTACACCAGGCCCCTGTGATAAACAGCCTCACGTACGTCCCCTTGGACGTGAGTGAGTTTTCCTAGGAGGGAAGTCTTGCCAGGCCTGAGTACCACTTTGGAGGGGTGGGGAGTAGTGAGGGGTTACATGTTAAGAATGCAGCTGCGCAGATTCTTTCTCCAGTGATGCTGATTTTGTAGATCAGAATCAGGTCCCGGAATAATAATTTTAACAAGACGAGTCTTATGATCAAGCTCATTTGGGGAAACTGATCTGTAGTGCGTACGTGGGAGTTGGATTGCTGGGCTAAGGGTACAGCAGTTCATTTTACCGGAAATCATGAATCACTCTCTGAAAGGACTTTTGCTGGCCCTTTCCTGTCTCCCTGTCTCCCTCTCTCCTTCCTTCCTTCCTTCCTTCCTTCCTTCCTTCCTTCCTTCCTTCCTTCCTTCTTTCCTTCCTTCCTCCCTTCCTTCCTTCCTCCCTATTTTCCTTTTGTCTTTATTTCCTCCCTGGTGCTGGGGATAGCCCCATGCTCTTGCTCATGTTCTGCAAGCTCTACCCCTGAGCTACACTCCCGGCCCTTTCGGCCTTTACTCCAACGCCCAGTGCTGTTTTCAGTGCCCAGTGTCTCCTATGGGTTCCCACGTATGACTGTTGGCTTCATTTTACCAAATTTTTCTTTCTGTCTTGGAGGGAAAGTGCGACATTAGCCTCAGTGCCTTCTTTCCTTGGTTCATTAGTGGGAATCTGTCCGCATCGGGTGCTCTGCTTGCCTTCCCCCGCGGTTATTCTCCCCTCTGCGTCCTTACTGTTTCACAACAGCAGGCCCCTGGCCCGCAGCGTGGGCCTCCGCCGGAGGCTCTGCCCAGGTCCAAGACTGCGTTGTTCTGAAGCTGGGAGAGAGAGCGAGAGACCGTGAGGGCGGGACTTCGGGAGCAGTGGGAAGGGTTGGGTGGAGTCGAAAGCCCATGGTGACAGGGGTGAGCTTCCCAGCCTGCCTGAGAGATCCGCTTTAGAACCATCTTCCTGGGTTGGAAGCACCTGGTGCTTAAGATGGGATGGGGGGCATGGAAAGAGGGACACACAGGGAGGCAGAGTCTGTCTGTCCTCACTGTACTTTTGGGATAGTCTCTGCAACCCCAGGAGGGTCCAGCAGTGCCCTGCAGCTGGCCCTGCTCAGCTGGGCTTCTTACCAGGGAAGGGGCAGTGAGGAACACAAGGAGTATAGAGGGGACATTTCTTTTCCCCCTCTTTCCTTCCTCCTCTTCTGCCTCTTCCTTTAGTTGCACACATTTATCAGGTGCAGGGTACAGTGTGATGTTCTAATACACACCCAGATTGCATGGTGACCAAACCAGGATAACTAGCTCTTATGGCTTATGTATTCTGTCAACTTGAGAAGTCTAGAAGCTTAATTAAGGCAGCAGCTCTACACCTGGTCATTGTATCAATTTGAGGACAGAAGTTTGACTGAGGCTCAGCAGGGAGCCAGGGTTCTTACTTTGTAAATATCCTCATCCTGTGCAAAGGAAGGCAAGGAGATTTGTGAAGCTACACCCACCCTGCGGGGAGGAGTGTCCTGTGTACAACATAAGGGAGGAGAAGAGGTTTGCCCTCCCTTTTACTCTGGCTGCTTTTGCTCCGCTGTTGCCTTGAAGTGTTGCCCCAGTGCCATGCCACCCTGCCTTGGAGCCAGCTGATTACAGACTGAAACCTCCACAAACTGTAAGCTAAATAAATCTTTCCTTCCCTAATTCTGGGTGTCAAATGTTTTGTCTCAGCAACGAGTGAAAAGTAACCAAGACACTAGCATATCCATCTCCTCCGGCCTTTACATCCTTTTCCATGAAGCTCCGAAATCCCCTTTTCTAGCCGCTGTGAAACATACATTATTATTGGCTATAATCACCACAGTTCCCCAGCCATGCACCCAGCCAATTCATCAGACTCTTCACTGCTCCTTTGGGCTCCCTGAGCCTCCCCAGGGCTGAGCCAATACCATGCCCTCTTTTCCCACCTCAGCGGTTTTCCAAGTTGGCTGTGCTGTTCACTACCCCAGGACAGAGGGTCTCCTTGGTCGGGCCTGGGTCCTTGGCCACCTCTAAGCCAGGGCCAGATGTCTGGCTGGACGCATGAGTGCAATGGTCAGCTGTGGCTTCCTCACTGATCAAGAAGAGTTACACCTCTTGTCCTGCTGGACCCGCTCCAGCACCAGCCTCAAGCCTGCCTGCGCCTCCTTGATTTCTCCTTCTCCTCACCTGTTAGAAACGGCACCACTGCTCAGCCCACTCCACCATCTGCTCCGCTGGGAACCTGATGCAGAGAACAAAATGTAACACGTGAAGAGCATCATACCACGGTGACACGGGCACAGGCATGTTTACAGTGGCATGATTTTTGGCCCTGGTTTTTTGAGGCAGGATTGTACTATGTAGCTCAGGCTGGGCTTGCACTCATGTTGTAGCCCAAGCTGGCCTCAAACTCACAACGTTCCTCCTACTTCAGCCTCCCGAGTGCTGGGATTAAAGGCATGTGCCACCATGCCTGGCCACAGCGGTGTGATTTGTAATAGATTTCAGGAACTGTCTAGGTGCCCATCAATGGATGGATGGATAGAAAACATGTGGTTTTTATATGCAGTGGAGTACTAGTGTGCCATAAAGAAGGATAAACTTGAGACGTTTTTTAGGTAAATGGATGTGCTATGAGATGATACTTTTTCACTATCTCCTGGGATACCAAAAGGTGATGGTGGTGACTGTTCAGAATGGAAAAAAGGCCTTTCTTCATCTCTTTGAAGTCAGAAAGCTCTAGAATAGATATGTGTCCTGCAGTGGTGGGTCATGAATATTGTGTGACACTGGTCACTTTAACCAGGCTAGCCGCTATGGTTTCTATCTAGATGTCCTTCCCCCATCATGCGCTCATAGGCAGGGCTTTACAAAGGTGACTCAATCATGGGGTGTTGTAGCTCAGTGTGCTGTGAGAAGGCAGGGCCTGGCTGGAAGAGGCGAGTCTCTGACGGCATGGCCTGGGAGGGTAGATCGCTCTCCTACGCTGCGCTTTTCATTCTCAGCTTCCTGACTGCTATCAACAGCTTTCTTCTTCCACTCTGTCACCGACCAGGCAAGGACTGAAACTTCTCCTCCTACAAGTTGCCCAGGGCTGAGGAAAGTAAGACCCTTGGAAAGAGGGGGCTGGAACTGGGAATGAATTTAATGAAGTCAATTTGATGAGACATTTGTTAGACACCAGCTGTCAGGAAAGTGTTCATATCTGTTCTAGATAACTGCTAGGATCCTGGGGAATCCTTCTTTATGGCTGCATTGTGTTCCATCACACAGTTTCAGAGGCCATTTTTCTTGGGGATGCTTTTAAGTGAAAAATATATAACCAACCTATTATATCAGAAAGAAAAAGTACAAAAAAAGAAAATAAAAAGAATTATCTAAGGAATAACAAATTGGCATTGGGCCAGGCAGAGAGGGCCAGGTTAAGTGACTGTGGCAAAAAGACTAGAAAAAGAGTATTGGGAAGTTTGCAGAACAGATAGAAAGACAAGAAGATGGGGTGGAAGTCAAGGGACAATGGCGCCACAGTCATGCTTCAAGTTAGAGGGAGCCACTGGCCACTGGCCACCACCTGACACCGTGACATTCCACAGGTGGGTCCCACCCCGTGCTGCCTTTGCTTTTGTGTCCCTTGCTACAGACCTGGCCAGGGGGCTGGGCCCTTGTTTGCTCAGGCCGGGGATGCAGGGTTTACAGGAGCACACAGCTGGCTCTCTGGCTGCTGCAGTGGTGCAGGGGGGGGGGTCACTCTAAGAGGATGGCAGATCCCAAATCAGAGGCCACGCGGCTGCAGCCTCCCACATAAAAAGCAGCCACGCTCACGACCTTGTGAGTGTGAGTGTGTGTGTGGGGTGTTCACGCTCCCCAGGTGTCTTCCATTTTCTCTGCTTTGCTCCCATGCTGCAGTCTGTCTCCCTCAGCTCTGGCACTTTCGGGGCGGCAGCCCCGTCTTGATGACCGCAAGTCTGGAATCTTTGCTTTTGCTTGGGGAATCTTTGGCCTTTGCTTAGGTGGTGTAGGGAATTAAAAAATCCGAGCCAAGATCCACTGCCACCATTATCTATGACAGTTATTAAATCAAGGGCCAATATGACTTGAAAAATCACTGTATTATAACATGTTGGAAGGAAGTTTTAAAAAAATTCACTAAGGGGAGGAGAACGAGAAGGGCCCCTCGCGGGGCTCCCGCTCGACCCGAGCAGCGCAGACACCAATCAGGACGCAATATGGACTGCCTTCCGGGGTCCTGACCCCAGGACCCTGGAGGAGAACGAGAAGGGCCCCTTGAGGGGCTCCCATCCGGCCTGAGCGGCACCGGTGCGCGGGCTTGGAATCAGGGACAAACACATACACACACACATACACACACACACACCCGGGTCAGCAAGCTGCTGTTTCGGAGGTCTGGCTAAATTGATAGCAACCAAGGAACATCAACCAACTTTTGTTTTGTAGATTTGGCCAGGCCTCTGGTCAGCAACCCAAGCATCTCTTTACAGCGGGCAATGTAGCAAGTATGGGGGATTCTCTTCTGTCTTGTCTTTTATTATTAATAAAATATTAAAAAAAATTCACTAAGATTAGCTGGCCAACTTAACAAAACCCTGTCTAAAATAAAATAAAATAAAATAAAATAAAATAAAATAAAATAAAACGAGGGCTGGGGATATAGCCAGGGTTCAGTGCCCAGTTCACACACACACATACACATACACAGAAAAAGAAAAGTCAAAAAACAAAAACTAAGATTTTTCAATCACATTCTTCTCATAAAAATTTTAATATTACTCACAAAGCTTTTTATATGGTCGACAGTGTTTTTAATAATTATTTTAAACTATTAGAATCTTTTCTTTAAAATTCCCTGCTTTTATGTCTCAATGTATTTCTAATAAATCAATACAGATGCAAATATATAAAATTACAAAGACAATGCTATCAATATACCAGCACCATCTGAAAAACATCTTCTGACAGAAATGTTTGGAAACCACCCCGCCATACTTTAAATGCCTCTGTATTGTTGTCATTGTTATCTGCCATTTAGAACACATTAAATTTGATGAGTGCTTATTTCTGCTACCTTCCTGGTGTATAAACAACGAGACGTTTGCTTGTTTTTGTTCTCATGTGTATTGCACGTCGCATTTGTCAGTGTGTGTGTATGTGTACATACGGACCCGATCATCTGTCTCTAAACTTCAGATTTCAAATCCATCTCGGTTTCTAACTGGTCTCTTCCCCTCCCACTCCATCAACTTTTCCATCTTTTTTGTTTCCTTTTTTAAAATTTCAGTTTATCTGAGGTTGCATTTGGAGGTCTTCTCCCGGTGCATCTGGGGAGCTCCGACCTGGCTTTCCCCGCTCTGCGTCTGCCTCCACTTCCCTCTCACCTCCCAGCGCGGCTGGGTTCAGGGCTGTCCTCCCTGCCTCACTCCCCTTCCCCCTGGAGGACAGTCAGTTCCCTGGGGAGGCTCCGAGGAGCTTGAGAACCAGGCCCCCATTAGCTCTGGCTTCCTTGCTGGGGCAGAAACAGGATGCTGCCGGCAGAGCAACCTGGGCACCATGGTCCCCAGAACCAACTACGGGCAGGGCCCGGGCGGAGGAGGCCCCCAGGGAGGGCTCTGGTCTTCCTGTCCGAGCGAGCACGTCCTCCCTTCCTGGAGCTTGTGGGGCCGGCAGGCGACAGCGGACGGACTGCAGTCCCGGGTTGTGTAAGGAAAGGGTCACAGCTGCGCGGCTCTTTCAGTGTGGGGAGGGCCTGAGCCTTGCACCTCCCAGGCCAGGGGGATTCTCAGAGGTAAGGCCAGGGGGATTCACCTCGGTGCGACAGCACGTGCTGTGAGACAGAACTCAGTGGGCGTGAGGCCGAAGGACTTTATTCTCTGCATCCCCAAAACCGTTTGCCTTGGAAGGCTGCCCCTGCCCCACCCCCAAGCACAGTCTAAACAGGGGACCCAGGAGGTCAGTGCCGCTGCCACTTCTGCTGGCTGGGATCCCAGTCCCCGTCAGGTGGCTTCCTGCGTCCCCTTATCGCCCTGTGCCCGGGGGTGCTGAGACATGGGTCATCCTTTGCACTGTGTGTCCATGGCTCTCTGGAGCAGAGGCTGACCCTTGGGGTGCCCCACAGCTGTCTCCTTTGGGGGACATCATCCCTCAGTCTCTGAGCATGTCTTGGAGGATTCATTGGTCCCCTGTCCACGGCAGTGGTCACCTGTGGCCCCAGGGGTGGCTGCAGCCACTGGCCAGGGTGCTGTGCTCCTTCTCCAAGCCCAGCTCCTCCCCAGCAACCAACGATTTCCCCACGAATGCCGTGGGTGGCAAATTCCCTGCCATGTCAGCTCCAGCCACTAGAAGCCCAGTTTCTAGGAAAGCAGCCACATGATCCAGCCCGGTAAAACCCTCTCCCCAGCACAGCCCCCGCGTGGCATTTCTGTCCAGCTCTGCACAGCAGGCTGGCTTCTCCGTGGAGGCCACATGACATCACTTCCTGCACTCTCGCCACCCTCCGTGCGGTGCAGCGTAGGAGTTTGCGGGGTGGTGGGAACAGCGAGCCCACTCCTTCTCCTTCCCAGAGCACCCCCAGCCCTTGGTCCCTTCCCTGGCTAGAAGCAGTGTGGTTGGAGCTCTGGAAACCCACACCTGAGATGTAGCTATGGCTTGGCATGGCCCAGCTCGCCCAGTGGCCCTGTGAGAGATCCCACTTGTAGCAGGGGCTCTTCCCTCGCTGCTGGAACGTGGAACCCATTTCCCCGAACCCCACATCATGCTGGGCACTTAGTGAAAAACAACTGGGGACATCTAGGTGCCTCCTCTTAGGTCCCTCTGGCGACCACCTTCAAGTAAGTGACAGATGCGTTGGTAACACGGAAAAGCCGGGCGGACAGTGTGTCTCATGATACGAAGAGGACCTTTTTATAACCATATATGTCTCCCCCAGAGAGCCAATAAATAATGTGGTGGCTCTGGCTGGCCTGTCTTTCCATAGCTGCCTGGGAGCCCGCTGGCCCCCACGGGCAGCTGCTCCAATTTCAATTTCCATGTCCTCTCGGGGTTGTAACCCAAGGAGCTCCCTGGGTTTAGGGACAGCTGACGGCTCGAGAGCTCTGCAGGGTGGCATCTGGGAGGGGGTGGACGGGCACTGCTGTGCTGGCCGGTCCCTGGCTGCCACGAGTCATTTGCAAGGCAGGCAAGAATGCGTGCCGGGGAGTAGGGGGACGTTGGGTGCCAAAGCCGGGGCTCTGGCGAGGCCTGTGAGAGAGTAATGAGAGGAAGGTGAGCGCCAGTCCTGGGAGGATCCGCTGGCAGCCCTCGTCAGCGCCTGGTCTTTCACCTCTTTCCCTTGCCAGAAGGGGGCCGGCCCCACATGGAGGGTGTCTCGTGGAATTCAGGGGTGCTGCACTGTGTTCGGGGTCAGGACTGGCCAGACCATGCTCACGGGGCTGTGTCAGAGGGGTCTAAGGAGCCCTGAGCACAGCCGCCTTCTTGCAGAGCCGCTGATCCACGCAGTAGGAAGCCAGGACTGCCCACCCCCCACCCCGTGCATCGGTCACCCCGGCTGCACCCCAGCACAGCGGGGCTGTCACACACTGGGACCGGCAGCGGGTGAGTGGGCAGCTACAGGTGACAGGAGCAGTGATGCCCGGGTCCCTGTCCCCGCTTGCTCTGCCC
>RJWM01021480.1:0-35285 GCA_004363535.1 Dasyprocta punctata
GTACATCTGCTTATCTTGCCCCACATAACTGCCAACCAGTGATCTTTCCACAGTCTTATAGTTTTGCCTTTTCAGAATGTCATATAATCAGAATTATACAGTAGACAGTGTTTTCAGATTGGTTTCTTTCACATAACAATTTGCATATGCTTCCTCCATGCTCTTTTGACTTGCTAAATCTTTTAATTCAATTTTTTAGTTGAGATAAAATTCACATATCATAAAATTAAGAATTTTTGTTTACAATTCAGAAGAATTTAGTATATTCACACTGTTGTGTATCTATGTCCTCTTTCAAGTTCCAAAACACTTTTACAGCCCCAAAAGAAAACATCATGGTCATGAGTCACTCTCTTACTCCTCTACTCCCCCTTCCTAGAAACCACTGGCCTATTTTCTGTATCTATGTGTTTATCTAGACTTGCTGCTTCATAGACGTAGAATTATATACTATGTGACACCTTTGTGTCTGTCTTCCTTCCACTTGGCAAAATGCTTTCAAACTTCAATCATATTGTAGCATATGTCAGTAATTCAAATTCACTCCTTTATGTAGCAAAATAAAATTCCAATTTATGTATATAATTCATTTTGCTTATTAAATTATTTATCAGTGCACGTTTGGGTTGATACCATCTTCTGGTTTTTGGGAATATGCTGCTATACATTTGTGTGCAAATATTTGTTTGAGTATATGTTTTCAATTATTTGCTTATGCACATGTACCCACTAGTACAATCGTCAGGTCATATAAGAATTTGAACTTTTTGAGGAACCATAAAACTGCTTTTTATAGTGTCTGCATCATCTTACATTTCTTTCAGTGATTTGTAAGAGTTCCATCTTTTGTAAATTATTGCCAACATGTGATATTTTTCTTATTATAGTGATCACAGTGGGTGTGAAAGTGATAACCCATTGTGGTTTTGATTGCATTTCATTAAGGACTAAGGTTGTTGAGAAGATTTATGTACTTGTGGTCCCTTTTTATATCTTATTTTGAGAAATGTCTGCAAGGTTTTTGTCAGTTTTTGATGGTATTACTGTGTCATTACTGAGTTACAAGACTTCTTTTTGTATCTTGCATATGAGACCCTTATCAAATGCATGACTGGCAAATATTGTCTCCTATAAGTCATTTTTCAATGTCTTGATTATCTGTTTTGATGCATAGTTTTTAATTTTAATGAAGTTCAATTTGCTTATTTTTTCCTTTATTATCCTTTTAGGGGGGTTATCTAAAAATCTGTTGCCAAGTCCTACATTTTGATATCATACTCCTATATTTTCTAAGATTTTGTAGTTGTTGCTGTTGTATTCACATTACTGACCCATTTTGAATTAATTTTTACACAGTGGGGAAACTATTTTGAAGTGAGATTTTACGTAGTTTGAGACAGGGGTCTAACTTCTTTATTTTGCACATGGGTATCAAATTGTTCCTGCATCATTTCTTGAAAGGACTGTTCTTGTTTTTTTCTCACTAAAAGTCTTGGAACTCTGTTGAAAATCCATTAACCAAAGATACATGGGTTTATTTCTGCACTCTTACTTCTCTTTAATTGAGCCTCATATCTATGTTTGTGTGGTAGCATATTTTTTAAATTATTATACTATTTTAGGAAGTTCTGAATTTGGAGACTGTGAGTACTCCAACTTTTTTCTCCTTTTCCTATATCATTTTGGTTACGTATAGTACCTTATAGTTTTATGAGTTTCAAAATGAGCTTTTCCATTTCTACAAAAATGATTGGTTATGTTGTCATTTTAAAGCTATTAAGTCTCAAATCCATGAACAATGGGATGTTTTTCCATTTTCTACTTATTTGGGTCTTATTTAATATCTTATAGCAATGCTTTGTATTTCCCCATGTATGCTTCTCCATATGCAGTTCTGCTTTATAAGTTTTTCGTCTACTTGGTTAAATTTATTCTTAGCATCTTATTCATCCAAATGCTATTGCAATGGGATTGTTAGTTTCCTTTTTGGATTATCCATTGCTGGTATATTAAAAAATAACTAGATTTTTTGAGGTGTGCAACTTTACTAAGTTCACTTATTAGCTCCAGTAATTCTGCACGTTTACAAATTCTAGGGATTTTTTTTTATACATAGTATCACATTGCCTATGGTTAGAGATAGTTTATCTCTTCCAAATTTCTTTCTTTTTCTTGCCCAGTTGATCTGGCTAGAATCTTTCATACTATTTGGAATTAGCAGTGGTAAAAACAGATATCTTTGCTTGTGCCTGATCTTAGATGGAAAGCTTAAAAACTTTCACCACTGAGTATGAGGCAGCTCATTTATTTCTGTCATTGTGTAATACTCTACTGTCTGATGTATCTTAAAGCTAAAATATTTGCTTTTCAGGGAATGTATTTATGATAAAGAGTGAAGTATTATCTTAATATGGCTTCTAATTTTCTTTATATGACTATAGATTAATTCACTCTTCTTTGCACTAATAATGCATTACCCCTACCATTTGCTACATTTATCGCTGTATTTGCTTCAATTTCTACATTCTATATTTTCTTCTATTGATCTGTTTTTATTTATGTGTTCCAATCATAATTCAATTTCTGAAGGCCTACAGTATTTCTATACATTTGATAGCATTAATCTTTAAAACCATCACTTCTTTTTAAATTTTCTTAACTATTTTAATTTTTAATGTAAACTTTAATATCAATTCGTTTGGTTCAAATAACAAGCCTGTTGGTACATTTTAGCAAAATCATATTGAAAGTGTATAACAACTCAGAGAGCATCAATAATTTATACCATTAGTCTAACAATTCAAGAGAAGAATATGCCCTTTCAATTGTTCATGTCATATTTTGTTTGCTTGACTATCTTTTTAAAATATCTTCATTTTCTTCACAATAATACAACATGATTTTTAAAACTTTGTTTCTAGAAAAATTTAAGTATCTTCCATGAAAAAAATATTTAATTTTTCTTGATTTTGAGATTTAGATTTTTCTTCATTTTGAGATTTGGGTCTCACAACTATCCGTTAATCAAGTTAGCTGTTATCTTTGCATTAGTTAGGAAATATTAGACTCAATACTAATACTCAAGTTTGCACTAACATTCGTTTCTTCATCACAATTATATGGTTGAGAGAGGTGGATTCAGATGCATATAATTCATCTATCTTTTTCAAGGAAGGTTGAAATATTCACCCACTTTCTGTATATCTAACTAGACCTCTGAGATTTAACTAGTAGAAGAAAACGTGCAAATAATCAGTTCTTCTATACTTCTTCACGAATATTCTTTGAACTAGCCAGTTAAGGTCCTCCCTTTCCAAATCCCATACCCACAGTGATTCATACTTTTATTTCAGCACTGAAGGCCTTAGAGGAGGAACAAATTCTACTTGTGGTGAGGAAGGAAGAGTCAAGGGAGGAGATGATCTTTGAGTTGGGCCTCAAAGATGAAAGAAAGTATAGTGAGTGGTGTAGTGTGGGACATATAGCATCCTAAGATTCTGGTTAAAGTTAGATTTTGATTTTCAAATGATACTATTTGCACTACCAGGAACATGAAAGACATGAGAAGTTATAAAGTTAGAAAAGATAGTAAATTTTATTGAAAATATATGAAATTACATTATTTCAAATTTATATCCACATGTTTATGGGATCTATGTTCTGAAATTTTTGGAACAACACAGCAAAGATACATTGCTATATATTAAATTCAGTGTGTAGAGTTTGAGTTACAGTTTTGTTTTTGGTGTAAGTTTGTTTTGGTAATGGAAACTGAACTCAAAGAGTACTAACCTACATCTCCAACCTTTTTAAAAAATTGTTTTATTTTTAGGCGGTGTCTTGCTAAGTTGCCCAGGCTGAATTCCAACTTGTGATCTTCCTACCTCAGCCTCCCAAGTAGCTGAGATCACAGGTATTTATCACTGAGGGCAGCTGAGTTCCTCCTCTTTAATACATTTAAGTCATTCTATATTTGATATAAATATAATGGTATCCCTTTCACTGGTTTCTTTTTGTTCTGTTTTATAGCAGTCAATTCTCACATCAGAAAAACAGAACGAGTTCAAATAAACAACCTAAATGCTAGAAAAAGAAGAACAAATCAAGCCAAAAACTAGCATAAGGGAAGAAATTATAGAGACAAGAGCAGAAATTAATGCATTTGAGACTAAAAAAATCATATGAAGAATGAATTAATTGAAGAGTTGGTTCTTTGTAATATTAGATAAAATTGATAAACCCTTAGCCGACCTTATTAAATAAAGGAAAGAAGACTCAAATGCATGCAATCAGGAATGAAAAGGGTAAAATCATGGCAGCTCCTGTGGAAATCCAGGAGATCATCAATACCTACTTTGTGAACCTGTACTATGTAATAGGTGAAAATCACAGAAGAAATGGACAGATTCCTAGTTACATAAGAATTGCCAAAACTGAATCAAGAAGATACAAAAATTCTAAATAACCCAATATCAGTCAATTAAATTGAAAATGTAGTTAAAAACTTGCCAACAAAGAAAAGTCCAGGTCTTGATGGATTCACTACATACAAGAAATATAGAGAATATCTAATGCCACTACCGAAGAAACTAATGAAATTGAAAGGGAAGCAGTACTCCCAAAATCATTCTTAGAAGCAAGCATCATCTTGATGTAAAATCTAGATAAGAATCTAACCAAGAAAGAGAACTACAGGTCAGTCTCCCTAATGAATATAGACACAAAAATCTTCAATAAGATACTGACAAACAGAATGCAGCAAATTGTCAGGAAGATTGTTCACCATGACCAGGTAAGTAGGTTTCATCCCAGGGTAGCAGGGATGGTTCAACATACACAAACCAATAAATGTAATGTGTCATATCAACAGAGCCAAAGACAGAAATCACATGAAGAGAGGGCATTGGGAAAAAAAGAGGAATCAATATAACATGTGAGGGTACAAAATCCTTATGATGAATATGATCATTATGTATATACATAAAATGTACCAATAAACTTTTGTTTGAAAAAATCACATGATAATCTCAACAGACAGAAAAAGCATTTGACAAAGTCCAACACCCATTCATGATAAAAATTCTACAGAAAATTTGATTAGATTGTCTTTATCTCAATTCGATAAAAGCCATCTATGACAGACCAACACCTACATCATATCAAATAGTCAAAAACTAAAAGATTTCACTCTAAAATAAGGAATAAGACAAGGATATCCATTATCACCACTCCTAGTTATAATAGTTCTGTTTTTGACTGATAAATAATTTTGAAAATGTCTGTTGTTAAAGCGAATTTATTTTAATATAAAAACATGACATATTGTTGAAAGCTAAATAAAATTCACACACATTCCTAAATGAAATAAATAGATAAGAATTTCTTCACTTTGTGGGACATTTTAAATCATACTTTCATAATGCAGAAGATATAGGTTTAGTATTTAAGCATTTAGGGAATCTTTGTTGTATAAATTTACTATGGTAAAGTAAATGGGAGGATTAATTATTAATGACAAGGTTGTGGAATACTTGTATGTTGTGTACAAGTCTGTGGACACAATCTAACAAAGGTTAATTCACTGCCCTTGACTCAAAATTCAAGTTATGGACCAGTCTGTAAATCAAAGGCTCCCGTGGTTCAAGTGTGCAATAGTTCATCTCAGTACTCTGGGAGAACCTTGGTAGGGTTTGAATGTGGTTTGGCACCAGCAAAACTCACGTTGAGCTTTAACTGCTCAATGTAGCAGTGTGGCAACTAGGTCCACACAGGAGGTGTGTGGTCCATGAGGATGGAGCCACGGAAAGTGGATGAGGCCTTCTCTTGACAGGGAGTTCACACAAGATTGTTTGTCATTGGAGTGTGCCATTTTTAGTGAGTTTGCCCCTCCTATTTTGCCTTTTTTGCTCACACGTGCTTTCCCTTCTACTTTTCCATGCTTCATGAGGTCCTTATCAGAGTCAAGGAGATCTAACCACCTCATTTTAGACTTCCAACTTCCAGAACTGTAGGCTAAATAAACCTATTTCCTTTATAAATTACTCAGTCCCGGGTATTTTATTATAGTAACAGAAAATAGACTAAGACAAATATTATAGCAAATATGCATGGAAGTTACCCCAACTTCCCATAAGTTATAGAGACAGAAAGTAATAATAATAATAATAATAATAAAACTAGCATTTATAAAGCACATCTTATCTTCCAGGCATGACCCTAAACACCATATCGATGGATTAAATTATCACAACAATCTCATCAGATGCATTTTATAATAGTTGTACTTTAAATAGGGAAACAGAAGCACAAAGACTTTAACCAACTTGTCCAAGGTTACATAACAAGTATGATGACATAACCAGGATTCTAATCCATGTGGTCTGTCTCCAGATTTTTTGGTCTAGCACATTAAACACTATGAGACCATAAAATCTGACATAAATTAGCTAATAAAGAAGCAGGAATAAAGGTGGAATGATAGAAGGGGTATCTGGAGAAGGCGCAAAGATGGATTGTTCTTTGTCTTATTCCAAGCAGCATGATGTGGTAGGAGGATTTATTTCAATTTATAGGATAGGAAACTGAGATTCAAAGGGTTGATTTACATGCTTAAATTGGCAGAGCTCAAGTTGAATGGAGCCTGTGCTCCCTCTAGGAGAATCTCATAGGAGCGTGCCTATAAGAGTTATGAGAAAATAACCTTCTATAGTCTAGATTTGATGTTCATGTGTGTCCAACTTTGAGTCACCCACAGTTTTTTACATGCACACCTACAGAGTATCTCCTAGGTTTGCCAAATGACAAAGAGACATATGTCAGCAAAAATAGCTCTTTGGCCACTCAGTCTAATCTGCTGAGCACCAAACATACTGAAGAATTGCTTACCACCTGACTTTATTGACTCTCACTCCAAATCATCTTTCTTTAATAGCCTGCATTCAAAGGATGAGTGGAAAGAAGTGACATACTATTACACAACGGCCAAGACAAATCATCAAAGGGGTTGGCAACCGGGATGCAAACCTTTCCTGAAGTTACAGATGCAGAATTAACCTTTACATTCATTCTGCAATGTGCGAAGACACTGGCAAGTGAGATGTAACTGGGGAAATGAAAAAAACATCTTTACCTAATGTTCAGAGAGAAAGTAGAAAATGACAGAGGAATCTATTCCATGCTGGGTGGGCCTTTAGACATGTAAGAATAGCCATAGGCTCAATTTCTCTAGCACTTTCATCTCTGTGCTCTTTACAACATATAAATGCACTGAATTCTTTTCACTTAGTGCTGCAAAGTTGCCATCTCTAAGACAGAATATAATGGTCATTTTGTACCCATGCTGCTAGGTCTAACATCTAAAATGTCCTCTTTGAAAAATCCTAACCTCTGCAGAAAGTCGCTTGTCTGCTTGACAGTTGGTCAAACTCTTTATCATGGTGCATTTGTCTTGCATGATCTGCCCTCTGCCCACCGCTCTGACAATGTCATCTGCCATCTGTCCCCTTTATCTCTGCAATTCAGTCATTTGGTCTCTGCTCAGATTTTCTATTTCTCCAAAATTTTTTCTGCCTTAGGAGTTTGAATGTTGTGTTTCTTCTATTTAGATCACTTCTCCATTCTGCTTTTAGCAAGGCTGACATTGCCTTGTCCTTTGTTCTTCAAATATCATCAGTCACCCTAAAGGAGTTCCCATCTATATTAGAGAAAGTAGCATCTTTTCTACCTCAGTTTTGGTTACTCTCTATTTATCATTTGCTTGATTTCTTCAGAGAACTTATGGTAATTGAAGACTATGTCTGTAGCTTGGTGATAGAGTATGTTCTCAGTATGCACAATGTCCCAGGTTCAAACAGACACACACACACACACACACACACACACACACACACACACAGAGATAGAGATAGAGATAGAGATAGAGATAGAGATAGAGATAGATAGAGAGAGAGAGACAGAGAGCGACAGAGAGACAGAGAGAAATATATATTGAGACTTATGATGGCATTTTCATGTAATCTCAGCCTGGGAAATTTAATGAAACATCATCTCAAAATAAAATAGAAAACAGAAAGGATGGGTGACATAGCTCAGTGGAGGTGTGCTTGCCAAGCATCTGCAAGGCTATCTGCATATTGACTGACTCTCCTATTCAACTCAAAGCTCTTTAAGAGAAATAGCCTTGTTTTACTTGCTTCTTACTTCCATTTTGTCTTAACACTCAGCCGTGTAGATACTCATTTTAGCAATATAATGCTGAATCACTGAATCTATTAATGCTTAATAATAAGTAGATTTGTCTGTTAGTTCAACCTTCCTTCTTCATGCTTGGCATAGGCCCACTTTCACTGCTCCAGTTCCAAGTAGGAATAGAAACTATTTATGGAGAAAGTGTAGGCAAGTGGGAAAACCACAGAACTTGAATTAAAAGACTAGATTCTATCTCATTCCTGTCACCTAATTACTGAGTATTTTAAAGAAAGCCAAACTCTCAGAACATCGGTTTCCTTTTTTTGTTAGAAAGTTAATGGTGCTTCTCAGTGAGAGAAGCATGCTCAAGTGGAAAAACAGCTACATTCCCCCAATACTCATGAAATTAATAAAAACAGTAATAACCCAAAAGTAGTCTTTGCTAACAGCAACTGTATAATGAAAAGGGTCTGACTTAATGTTAGAAATCTTTCAAAATGACAGTGAAGGAAAGAAATAATATTCTATCAAAATGTGGCAGAGTTTCAAATTCTGAGAGTCTTCCCCTGAACAGTGCTAGGCAGAGCAGGAAAGAGAACTAGTAAAAAGTTCAATACATTCTAGGTTGAGATAGCATCTCAGGTGCTGTCCACTGGAAGGTACTGAACAGTCCTCAGTCTTGGCTACTTAGCAAAAATATATATAAGTAGAACCATCATGATCTACCTTTCTTTTTTAAGTTCTTAGACCTAATTTGGCATAAAATCTGAAGTGTAAATTAATTTTCTGAAGCCACTGAAATGCATGCTTAACCACTGGAAGGAAATTTAGATCTCGGGTTTTTAATGTAAGAGAGAGAAAAGTACAGAGATATAGAGGTAGAGGTGATAGAGATAAAAAGATAGACAGAGGTGGAAATGGTGATGAAGAGGGAGATGGAAAAGTAGGGGCAATTGGAGAGGGAGAGAGAGAAGAGGAAGAAGACAGATGGAGGGAGCCAAAAATCTCTTAATTGTCTCACATTCCATCTCACATTCTTTGTATGGGAAAGCATGCTTGTGTTAGTCAGCTTTCTGTCACTACAGCAACATGCCTGAGATAAACAGCGTATAAGGAGAAGAGGTTTATTCTGGCTTACCATTTTGTGCCTTTCAGTCCATGATCAGCCCTTCCTGATGCTCTGGGCCTCCATCAAGGCAGCTCATTGTGGCAGAGGTGCCTGGTGGAGCAAAACTGCTCACCTCATGGCAGGAAAACAAAGCAAAAGAGGAGGGATCCAGGGTACCACAGTTTCCTCTGGGGACCTGTCAAGTAACCTAAGAATATCTCGGTAGTTTCCACCTCCCAATAGCCCCACCCTGGGGACCAAGCCTTTAATGCATGGGGCTCTGATTGACATTCAACATCCAAACTGTAGAAGTATGTAATCAATTCCCAGACTCCAGATCTTGCTCATCAGAAAGACAGAGTTTTCAGGCAGACTAAAAGAGCAGAGCACACGTTCTCCCTCTTCTTCTCTCCTTCTTTCTTTTTATCTCTCTTTCTCTCTGTACTGTTTGTTCTCTCTATCCCTCCCTGTATCTCTCTCTCCCTGCCCTTTTCTGTGTCTTCTCTTTCCTGTCTCTTTTTCTGTCTCTCTCTCTGTGTCTGTCTCTCTCATTCTCCCTCTCTCTGTCTTTCTTTCTCTCTGTCCTTGTCTATCTCTGTCTGTCTGTCCCTCACCTGAGAGCATGTGCATATGCTTTATTACTGCAAACAGGAGATGTGGAAAGACCACCTCAATTAGCATGATCAAGAGGCTTACGGAAGCAACACAGCAATACTGAGGTTCTACTGATGTGATTAAATGATAAGAGGTAGAGAACCACGTGCATGTCCCACACAATATAGATGAGGCAACTTACAGAATAACATGGCTCCTGGAATTGCCTGAGGAGTGCTGCTATCCCATAAAAATAACACTAGTGAGGACAAGACTTCAATAATATTAGACCCAAAAGTAAGATAATAAAACAACCGAATAAGATGAAAGGAGTGTTACAGATTGCAAGAAACAAATTGAGAATCAAAGCAACATTATTATTAAATTAATGAATTAAATAGAAATCAAAAGAATAAAATAGATACCTCCAGAAATGAAAAAACTGCATAGGAAAATAGCTTGGGATGATTATAAGAGTAAGGAAGAAAATACATAAGGAATTTTAAAAAGTTAAAGAAGTGGTTAGTTTTGGTTAGATTTTTGTTTTAGTTTTGGAGTTTGGGCAGTACTAGAGATTAAACCTAGGGGCTTCTCAATGAGCTATATCACAAGGCCTTTTTATTTTGAAAAAAGTCTCATTAGATCACTAAGTTTGCCAAGTTGAGCTCAGACTTGTGATCCTCCTGTTTTATTTTATTTTATTTTTTTATTTATTTAAGTGAAGAAGAAGAAAAAAAGACATATATAACAAAGACAACAAGCAAAAGAGACAAACAAACGACTAGAGTAAATGCACAACAGTAACATTGCAGGTTTACAAAACAGGATGATAGAAACTTGACAATGGTTGCAATACTGCGTATTGTTATCTTCAAAATGGTTACTTACATTAACAGATAAAGACATGTAAAACTGATCCAATCATATGAGTATTAATTGTTCTTTCTCAATAACGAATACGTTCAGCAGTGTGTTCATTTTAGTTATCTTACATATACATATATACAGATTTATATCCTTTTCTTTTCCCTTTTCTCTTTCCCCTTTTTCCCTACCCAATTACTTTTGCTCTTTGAGCTGCTTTTTACCCTTACATAGGATTTATTATAGATTTTGGATCATATATACTTTTTCCATTTCTTACACTAGGGAGACAATACGGTATTTACACATGTGGGTTTGATTTATCTCACTTATGAGTATGGTCTCAAGTCATGACCATTTACTTATAAAAGTCTCAATGCAATCTTTCTTAATAGCTGAGTAGTACTCCATTGTATGATCCTCCTGTTTTAGCTTCCCAGAGTACTGGGATTTTATGTGTGTGTCACTGCATACAGTTAAGAAAATTATTAGTATGATTTTTTCTCTTTTTTTCTCTTGCCACCATGTGGAGTGAGCCTATTGTAATACAAAGGTAATAGTGAGAATGAACTAGGTGAAAAAAGATGGAATGTTGACAATATTGCTGAATCCCTTGTTTTACCTATGCCAGAGGAGGAAGTTTTTCTCTTTGGGTTTTGCAGTTACCTGAACAATAAACACACCTCATTTTTGCATAACACATTTTTAGTTATTTTTCACTTGCCCCTAAAAGAAAATTTTAAATTAATACTTAATATTTGGGAATTTAGCATAAGATTTGAAACTTTCAGCACCTTATTTCCTCACCTGAAATGTGAGGATGAAAATTGCATCTATTTCATAACGTTTGCGTCGGATCATACCTATGTCTGTATCTTTATCTGTTTCTATATGTCTATATCTGTATCATCTATATCTATATAGTATGTCTGTATCTCATGTATGTTGTGCATAGTACAATATCTGGTACATAGTGAGAGACATTCATGAAAGCTGTTATTATTGAGTTCAGAATCAGCTACACCCTGCCACTTAAAGTAAATTGGTTCTATATTATTTGGAGTTGAAAGATTTTATTGACTAACTCATATATGACACTTACTGCATGAAGAGATTTTTATAAGCATTTTGGATTTATCAATCTTTTAACCCTTGCAAAGCTTATGGAGTAAGCATGTTATTGTTTCCATTTATTCTCACTTGGGAAAAGCACTCAGAAGTGAAGTAATTCTCCCAAGGTCATACACCTAACTAGTGATGGAGAGATGATGGCCCAGAAGCCGTGCTCTTTGCCAGAACATCCTGCTGTCACAGAAGAGCCACAAGAGCTTGATGCAGTAGAAAATAATCATTAAAGATTCCTGAGCCAAGAAACGACATTACAGGAGTGAGATATGAATGCCAGGCAATGTAATTCAAAAACTTCAAAGTGAGATGCTATTGTAGCAGTGTCTGTCAAGCCTGTCTTTGAATAAATCTCTCCTGTCCACCCTCTCAAAGAGAATTAAGTGAGTTCAAGTTTCAGCACCATGGAGAGAACTCTTATAAGCCAAGTTCTACGTGGTGGCTTCTGAGCAATCCTGCCTTTGGCTTCTAAAATAATCCTTTTACAAAAGTAATTAAAATATGCATAGAGCAAATACGCCTTTATTAGGAAGTTCATGAAATGTGACTCTTTTCTCTTTTGATATAATCAATCATCTTAACAAGGTAACAAGTTACCATTGTACATCTCAAATGAAGAAGGAACAATAAAAAGCCAAGGAAGGGCTGTTATTGCTTTGAATAAAGACAGCTGCCTCTCTGAGCTGTGGGGGTGAAGAAGGCATAGATATAAACCTGACAGCAGAAAGTGGGGGTGGTGAGGCAGAGGTTGGATATCAAGAAGCTCTCTAAGAAAACAGCTAAAGAAAAGAGGACAGATTCAGAGGAACAGGAGAGGGAAGAACACTGTCTTCCATTTTTAATAACATATTATATATCCTGGGAAAAATTCAAAATCTTAAATGTATATTTCAAAGTCTTAAAATAGTCCTAATGATACAGTTATGATTTTTCTTATTTTACAGATACTGGAATAAGAAAAAAAGAAAGGAGGAGGTAAGGAGAGAAAGAATGTGGCAAAGTAGGGTATAAGGAGAGGAGAGAAAAGAGAAAGAGAAAAAAGAAAGCCTGGGTCGACATATATATGAAGAGGTAAAAGTAAAGGACAGGAAAAAGAAGGGAGATAGTTTTCTTATAGTGGCATTGGAAATCAGAGCAAAGTAGAAAAAGCCACACAAAATTAAAATGTGACCCCAAACTTGGCCACAAGGACAGGATAAGTCGAGCTCTTTCTTCCAAGATAGATTTCACAGGAAGAGAGAAATAGTCTAAGTCATGTCTGTATGGCAGAAACAATAGGAAAGAGTCATAGTGCTGGTAGAGAAGAGGAGGTGCAGAGATTTGGAAGCTACTCCAGGAAAAATATGCCAGTGGATATGTACCACTGGCCTGGAAACTGGAAGGCTTCTTGCTGCAGTGAACTTTTGTCTTCAAGGAGACTACCAACTAGGCCTTTGCCAAATGGTTCGCCTGAGCTTCATTATGAGTGATCCTCAAAATGCAATACTACATTAGTATCATTGCTTAAGTGAACAGCTGAAACAGGATTCAAATCTGCTCTGTTGAACTCTAAACCTGAAACTGCAAGCAGTTAAGTGAATTGGGAAAAATTATCATTGCTTATCACCCTGTGGAATTTAATAAAATAAAAGCATTCCTCAGTCCCCTGCTTATACAGCTCTGGATTCAGAGCACTTCCTGTAGATACATTTTGTTGAGACCATGGAATATTCAATTTTTAAAATTGAATTAGTTGTAAATATTACAATACTGAGAGCTTTCACATAAAACCCAGACAAATAGCACTTGACATGGAAACTTCAGGAGATCATGTAGTTAAATAAAATTCTTCTCTTATATAATAGGCCAAGTTAAAATTCACAAGTTGATGTTTGCTGGCTCTCGACCAACCAAACAATACCTCTTCGTGGATCAAATTCACTGAGTTGTCGGATCCTAGTCATCTGCTCTCAAGCCCTGTAACTGGGATTGTTGTCAGTCCCCACTGACACCACAGGGTAGGTAAATGGGGAAGAAATAGCTTTTCAAAATAAGATCAGAACACTGTCATACCTACTGTGAGAAATGGACATTGTAAAAACAGACTTTCACTACAGTTCTTAAAAATCACCTTTACATGCCACCATTAATTTTTTAATTGGATCAATACAACTATGGTATTATGAAAGAGCCATTACAGGCTTGACCTTGGAGATCATTTAGACATAGGTGTTAATGACTTTCTGGGACACCACTGTTGATTATCACTATCCAGACCCCTCAGAATAACTTTACCATTTTCAAACTTTTACATAAATCTTCCAGCACCAACACAAAAATACTGGGTTAACCTAGGCACTCCTGTTGGTTAACAGTCAGTGACAGCAGAAGTGGTCTCATTTATTCTCATGTACAAATGTGAGAATGAAGTGGATACAGGCATGGGAAATGCCTCTTATCAGCCTTTACAAATTGCTTAAAATTGAAAAATGGCATGAGGTAATGATTCAAGAAGAATAAGTCAGAGGTATCCTACTTTGTCAAGATTTTACTATTTTCCAAGCCCTGTGATGGGAAATTTATGTTTACTATTTAATTTGATACTTACAACTAACTTGTAAGCTGGGAGAATGAGTTAGGACTGGTTAAAGATGGGAGTGTCTGGAAGAAGCTAATGTACTTTTGACAAACCTGTGTACATAGGTACTATTTTGCCAGGAGGTGTGTGAAGATAGATGCTGACTCCTCCACTTTCATCAATGTGGAGACAACGGTTCTTCTAATATTCTCCCATCAAAGCACATATGACTCTATTGTATTTGCCCATGTCTAACATTGCAATAGAATGCAAAACCATGAAAGTACAAATTGTATCATCTAGGTCACTACTGTCCCATCAGGATCTAGCAAGGAGATATAGCATCATATCCATTGACTCAGTGGAAAGCTGGAATAAATAGATAAATGACTTACTTCATGCTTAGAAAAGTTTGGCATTCATTTCATTCTGCCATCATTGTGTTTGTTTATTTCCAGTGTCTTTTGGTCAACACAACTTCTGGAACCAATCGTTTAAAACCCACATCTAGCCTACCACATATAAACCTATACACAAAACAATTGTTATAACAATTGTTTTACGAAATTTGACTATCGAGTTTTGTACTTTACTGTCATTGTAAGCATACATCTAGAATGTCATGTGTAAATGTAGTTCATTTTTCTTTCAATTGCTTATTTCATGAAATGAACATACTAGGATTAGTTCAACTCTTCCTTAAATAGTTGACATTACAGATGCTTCTGGCTTTTGACTTTCGTCATTTTAATCATGCAATAGTAACATCTTAATTTGTAAATTTTTATTTATTCTTTTTTATTTTTTGCTTAGTTTTTGCCTTAATTAATCATTTTTAGTTTAAAAGCAAAACAAAAGATAAAAATGATACAGAATTTCAAAAAATGGAAGGAAATTAACACTAATTAATGTATTGCAGATTATTATCTTAGAAGTAATTTTTCATGTTACAAGGTTTAGGCATAAAAAATTATCAAACAATCAAACAATGAGAGCACAAATTGTTCTTTTTCATGAACTTACAAAGATTAGTTGTATAGTTATCTGTCTTGTATATGTATGTACTTTTATGAAACAAATTTCTCAAACTGGTATTTCTGGATTCAAAGATACAGTTGATTTTTTAAAAGTGTAATAGATATTGTCAGAAAGCTTTCTAAAAAGGCTCTACTGTTCCTTATTTCTACTAGAAAATACCCTTACCACCCTAACATATAGCTCTTTTAACATTTTAATTTTTTTAGTATATTGAATAAGTGTTGGTGCTTTAATTTGCTTTTCCCTAATATTAATATGTTTAAGGATGTTATTGTATTTTTATTGCTCATTGGTGTCTGTTTCTGTGAATTGACTTATGTAAATTACCAAACAGAAATAGTCTTGCATTCAATCATCAAAACCCAGCTTCTCTTCTTCATGAATACATTAACTTGATTACATTTCCCAGCCTCCTTTGCAGTTCAGCATGACCATGTGACTGATTTCCAGCCAATGGAATCCAAAAAGTAATGTCCTTTTTGCAGTCAGGCTTGTCTCCAAAATTCATGCAGTTTTGATCATTCATTCTTGTCCCTTAAGTATCAGCCTAATGCAAAGAATTTGGAGGCCCTTGAGAAGGACAGAGCTACAATGTGAAAAGAGCATGGGTCTGTAAAAAACAACATTAATGGTCATTTAGTGCACAAGAAGGCCTAGGGGCCTGACCTTGGGACCCTGGAGGAGAACCAGAATGCCCCCACGCGGGGCCCAGCCTGCTGGAGCCCAGCAGTGCAGGAACCGACCAGGACGCTTGTAAGCTGCCCTCTGGGGGCCTGACCTCAGGACCCCGGAGGAGAACCAGAAGGCCCTCATGTGGGGCCCAGCCCGCTGGAGCCCAGTGGCACTGGAGCGCGGGCTTGTAATCAGGGACAAACATATCCCCCCACCCACCCACCCCCCTCACTCAGCAACGTGCGGTTCGGAGGTCTTGCTAAACTGATAGCAAACAAGGAATATCAAGCAACTATTTGCTTGATTAGTATTGTTTTGTAGATTTTGCAGGCCTCCGGTCAGCAACCTGAGCATCTCTTTGGAAGGTGACAGTAGGCAATGTAGCAAGTATGGGGGATTCTCTTATGTCTTGTCTTCGAGGTCCAATATGGTTCTCTCTGTTTTGCTTTACTCTGATCATTATTATTACTAATAATAAAAAAAAGAAAAGAAATGAGGTAGAAACTTGTTATCATGTTAAGCTATGGAGATTTGAGCATTATAAACCACTTACAACTGTTTTTACAAATACTCTGCTGACATCATTTCTTCATGACTTTTTAAAATTTCTGAGACACTTGATTTTTTCCTTAGTTTTCCTAAATAACTTACATATGAACATTAACTTTGTATTTGCGGTATCTCAAAATTCTATCTTCTAATTTATTATGTTTCTTTTTATTTTGTAATTTTATCCATTTCCTTCATTTATTTTTTCAATATCCACATCAGTGGGTTTCTGGATGCTCCGCATTGTTGAAAAAGTTTTCCTCCAACCTAAGGTCATATAAATATTTCCCCTAAGTGTACACTGATATTTTATGCACTATTTAAGTTTTATATCTTCTATGCTTATTTCTCTATATTGTTTACAAGAAGCATTTAACTTTTTTATCTTCCCAGATGGACAGCCTCTTATGCTAGAACATTTTATTAAATCAAACTATTTTCTCATTTGAACTGAAATGTTACTTTTGTCACACATTAAGTTTTCATATATACAAGGGCATATTTCTGTATACTGTATTAGTTTCTACTATAATGACTAATAATGATTTCCTACCAATACTGTTTTGAGTAGGGGATCTTTAGGATATGTTTTCCTGTAGGTGGCAGGACTTTACCCTCCCTGTCATTCTTCTTTTTCAAAAGCTTTATGGAAATTATTCCAAATGTGCTTTTAATGACCTTATTTATTCCATTCTACTAAAAATAGAACCAAAAGCTTTAAAAATTGAAAGTATAAAACACAGAATTCCTATAGAAATTTTGGTAAGTAGTTTTAATAATCTGAAAAGAGTGGGTGTTTTATGACACAAAGTCATCACATTCAGGAGCATGCTATATCTCTCCATTAATTCAGATCATGTTTTATGCTCTTCAATAAAATTTTATAGTTTTATTCAGATAAGTAACATGCTTGCTAAATTTATTCATAGATATTTTATAGCTTTTACAACTATTGTGAATGGAGCCCCCTCCTCCCACGTTCATCTCTAACTAGATATTTTTAGTACTGAATGATCTTTGATTTGTTGCTTCTACAACTCACATGACATGGAGAAGCCCTCCCCACAAGCATTGCCATATAGAGTGTGAAGAAATGCCTGCTTTCAATTTTTTTTTAGTCTGTTAAAATACAAACCTTTGCAAACTACATATGCTAACTGAGATATCTAGGAACCAGCTTAGAAAATCATGGACTGCAGGAGAGAATAAAGTGAGCAAGGTGAGTACAGAGGTTGAGGTAAGTCAGTTTATCTGCTTCAGCTGAACTGCACCCTCTCAGAAGGGCATGGCAACTTTTGATGTACCTGGGGTGGAGTCAGCACTAGGTGTTTATAATTCAGTGAGCAGAGTAAGTCCCAAGTAATAAGCTCAGGATGAACAAAGCCTTCATAGTGAAGACATAAAAAATGGGGCCAAAGAGCCATGCAAGGAATCAAAATGAAAGGCTGGGGTCAAGGCAAGAAAAAAAAAAGGATAAATATGCTGTGTAGAATAATGGACCAAAACAAGAGACAGAGACCAGTGGAGAACTCAGAACCAATAGACTTGTTCAAAGTGCTGGTGTAAAGGTGCAGTACACAAGATCAATCCCATTTCTATATATTTTAAAAATATATAGAGAGATAATTTTGATAAAAGATATATAATACCTGTGCAACAAAAATGATCAAAAGAAAGTGACATTTGTAAATGTGAAAGGCCCAAGAAATGGAAGATAAATTATGTTGATGAATCAGAAACTTCAAATTGCTAACAGGTTGCCTGTTTTTCTCAAACTCTAGTCAAAATCTCAGCAGGCTATTTTTATAGTGATAAGCTAATTCTAAAATTTGTATAGCAAGGAAAAGAATTTACAATAGCAAAGAACTTACAATAGCCAAAATGACTTTGAAGAATAAAGCTGGAAAACTTCAACTATCTTATTTCAAGATCTATAAGGCTAAAGGAATCACAATAAGCACAGCAGTGGTGGAAAGTCATATATATTGAACTAGAATGGAGTCCAGAAATAGACTGACACATATAATGTCAACAAATTTTTCACAAAGGCACCAAAGCAATTCAATTAAGGAAGTAATTTTTTAGATAACTGATTAGACAATGAAAAAGAAAAAAGAGAAAAAGCAAGAAGAAGGAAAAGAAAAGGAAGTTAGAAGCTGTCAACATTCATGCCATAAAATGTATAATGTTTAAGCTATGGCTCAAATTGTAAGAGATAATAATATATAAAACTTTTATAAGAACTGACAAGATAAAATAGCAGTGGACTCAAGTTTGGCAAATATTTTTTCAAAGAATCCCCCCTAAAAAAAAGCTATCGAAGAAGCAATATTAATTCATTTCATTTTGTTAAATTTTTAGTTTCATTCTTCACAACAAATCAATAGGAAATGACAAATTGGAAGAAAATATTTGAAAAAAACATATATTTCACAAAAAACTTCCATTTCTGTAATACGAAGAAATTTTACAATTCAGTACTAACAAAAAATCTAGTAAAATCATAGACAAAATATTTGGCAGATGCATTACCAAAAAGATATGTGGTTGTTATGTATAAACCCAAGAAAACATACTCACCATTTTATCATCGTGGAAATCAGTATCAAAACTAAAATGAAATGCAACCATTGGAATGGCTAACATTACAAAGGTAAGTATCTGTAGGATCAGGGAAGTGTCTGGGGTTGAAAAAAAGAAAGGCAGTTTGACATGATCAATACATGTGTAGAAATACCATATTGAATCCCATTGCTTGTATAATTAGTGTGCTAATAAAAAGTTTTTACATAATAATGATAATAAAAAGATTGAGCTTACCAAGTGTTGGCAAGGAAGTGGAACACATGTAACCCACAAATATTGATAGTGAGAATATAAAGTTGTATGAATTTTAGGATTATTTTCTCCAGACAGGTGAAGAATGTTATTGGTATATTGATTGGGTATGCAATAAAACTGTGTATCAGTTTTGGAAGTATCACCATTTTTACTACATTGGCTTTGCCTATCCTAGAACCAGGGATACCTTTCCATTTTCTAATGTCCTCTTTGTTTTCTTTTTTCAGCATACTGTAGTTTTCATTGTAGAGGACTTTCATTTCCTTAGGATAATTCCTAAATATTAATTTTTCTTAGTGTTATTGTGAATGACATTTTTCCTTAATTTCCCTAATTCCTTATTATAGACGAAGGCTATTGATTTTTGTGTGTTAATTTCGTATCTCACTACATTGCTGAATTTGGCTATTAATCCCAGTGTCTTTTGGTAAATTTTCTTGACTTTTCTATGAAGAAATAATAACATTTGCAAATAATGATAGTTTGAATTCTTCCTTTTGTGATTAAACAACTTCTTCCCTTTCTAATTAAACACTTTCTTCCTTTCCCAAATAAAAACAACACTGAGACTCCATCTTACCCCAGAAAGAATGGCCATCATCAGGAAATCAAATAATAACAAATGCTGGAGAGGCTGCGGCAAAAAAGAACCCTTCTACATTGTTGGTGGATATGTAAACTAGTATGGTCACTCTGGAAATCAGAATGGAGACTCTTCTAAAAAATGAAACTAGAAATTCCATTCAGTCTAGCTATTCTCTTTCTAGGTATCCTCTAGAAAGAGTTAAAGACATCGCATTACAGTGATACATGCATATCTGTGCTTATAGCAGCACAATTGATAATAGTTAAATCTTGGGAGTGGCTTATGTGTTCATTAACAGATGAATGAATAAGAAAAATGTGGTATTTATATACAATGGATTACTACTCTGCTGTAAAGGGAGATAAACATGAGGCACTAGTAGGTAAATAGATGTATCTTGAGGCCATAATATTAAGTGAAATAAATCAAACACAGAAGCTTAGATATCACATGGTTTGTCTTATATGAGACACCCAGGACTAAAATAAAGAACAAACTAAAAGCTGGATAATAGGAAGCTGGGAGATAGATCTTTCTGAAATGGGAAAGGGATCAAGAGATGCAGGGAAGAGAGAGGGAAGGAAGGGAAAGGGGATAAAAAAAGAAGTAAGATGTGTTACGTACATGGACCAACTCTGCACAAAGAATGTAGTCACTATGTACTGCAAACATGTTGTAGTACAAAGAAACTTGTATGTGATACAACCACTTTTAACCTACTTGGCAATTTAAAAGTTAGAGTGAGAGTTATCATATGACTAAGTCATTCTTACACAAATCCTTAGGTGTTTCCACAAGATAAATGAAGGAAAATGCCACAGGAAGATTTGTACATGAATCTCCATGGCAGCTTTACTCTCAGTGGGCCTAATGAGAAACAGTACCCCAGTGCCCCTACAGAGGTGAGTGGATGACAAGCTGCAGTGTAGCTATTGAGTGGGTTGCCACTCAGCAGTGATTAACACAACAACATGGGTAGAATTTAAAACAATTATCCTGAGTCGAAGAAGTCAAAACTAGTAAGAGGGTATGCTTACATGAATCTTTTTATACCAGAGTGGGGAAACTAAAAACTAATCTACAGTGACAGGATAGGTTGCTAGGGAATAAAAGGAATTATAGAGTGACCTAGAAGTTTGAGGGTGATGATTTTGTTCATTAATGTGATTGTGGTGATGGTTTCACTGGTATGTGCATGTTATAAAACTAATCAAATTATATACTCTAAATTGCACAGGTCAGACACATCAATGATAACTTAATAAAGTTGTGAAAAGAAAACAGATAAAAACACCACCCTCTCCATTGTCTGTCTGTCCATTCCTCTTCCTATGAGGTGGAAGTTTTGGCCCAGTTACTTCAAATTTTTATGCTACCAGTGTACCAATGATTCTGCTTTAGTAGCTGCAATAAAATCCCTCACAGTCTTGGGCAACTGAGACACATCCTGTGACTTAAGTCAACTTGGTCAAAGCTGTTTTAGGGGCACAACTGTGGGACTGAAAAGCAGTATCAAACTGATATTGAGTAAAAGCACTAAAAATTACTGAGTTTTGCAAAGAAAAGCATGGATATGGCTATCAGGAATATTCAGAGAATGTATTCTATTCATGTAAAGTCAAGAAATAGTCATTAATGTTTTGCATCCTAGGATTCTGGGTGATTTGGTGATATAAACACTCAAGCTCTATTGTGGAGTTTCACTATTCTACCTGCTCTTGGAACGACTGACAGAGGAGCTACAAATGGCTTTCTCCTGTCAGTATGGTTTTGGGTGAGGAACCACTCCTAGATATGAGTAAACCCACAACTCAGTACATTGATTTTAAGCCACAAACTCCAAGATGACTTTAATTCCTCCAGTTTCAAAGGTCCTTAGACAAGTGATTCTGATGATAAGTATCCTACAAATACGGTATATCTTTAGGCCATAACAGCCTCAAGTCAAACAAATTAAAACAACTCCAATTGATCATACAAAGCCACAAATAAAGAAGAATGAGCACACCAAAAGTTGATGAGACAACAAGCAACTGGAATTGCAAACGTTGCGGGTGGGTGTGATAGGGCACAACTACTCTGAGTCGATCGGATGGATAAGTCTTTGTCCCAGTAAATACACTAAGACTAGGAAACTACTCAGCAATAAAAAGGACCCAGCTGACACCCACAATGTGGATGAAATTCAGTGAGTCTCAAAAAAAAAAAAGACACCTATATTTGGGAAGAGAAGAAATATATGCACTAAAAATGCATAATTGGTGATGTTGTTTTAGTTTTCAAGAACAGGTAAAACTAAGATGTCAGAAAATGGCTGCCTTTTAGGGAAGCAACATTGCCAGAAATGGAAATGATTAGTCATTTTCCTGTTGCTGGGACAAAATACCAGCCACCAGAGTTTAAAAGAGGAGAGGTTTACTTTTGACTCATGGTTTCAGTCCATGGTCAGCTGACTCCAGAGCAGAAATGGCATGATAGAAGGGAACAACAGGGCAAAGCTGTTCGGCCTATGGAAGCCAAAAAACAAAGGAAGAGAGGAGAGAGAAAGATCCGGGAACAAGAATATACTTTTCCAGATTATACCCCCAGTGACAGACCTCTAACCAGGCCCAATCTTCCAACAACACATTCAGCTACAGAACTCCTGAATGGGTGACTATATTGATGAGTACAACACCCCTCCCACATGATCCTACTGCCTTCCACACACATGAGACTTTGAAAAGACGTTTTAGATCCAAACCATAACAGGGCATGAGTGAACTTTCAAGCCATGGAAATGCGCTATGTGTTGTCTGGATGGTGTTTAGATGGGTTACATCAAACTGTATACTTATCATGTGTGCATCATAGTTCACATAGATCATACTTCAGTGAACATACAGTATACATGTGAATGGTAATAATGAAACAATTTTTATTGCCAAGGTATTACTATGGCAGCTAACATTTGTTGACTTCTTACATGAATTATCTCAAGAAATCCTAACTTCAACTCTGAAAAGTAGGTATTTATATTACTCTTGTTTTTTAGGTGAGAAAAGTAGATTGAGGGTGTGTGGGATGGATACGAGGTCACACAGCTAATGAGATGCAAACTTGAGTTTAGGGTCTATAATGTTAACCATCTATACCACCAAGAACCTTGGATTTTAGACTGAGTGCACTACCTGTGGGACAGCTCCAGCAAGGGACTCTATTGGGTGAATCCTGAGAACACAGAGCCTAAGTGCCTGGTGAGCCCGAGTGGAGATGGAAAATAAATGAGTTTCATTTATCACTAACATAGTAGCCTCTTGTTTGTGAAACTGGTCTGTAGTCACGCAAGTTTGTTAGATCAGAAAATGAAGTCTAGAAGAAAGACCGGATTTACCAGGTCCTCTGAAGGGCTGGTATTTTTTTTTTTTTCATCTTAAAGCATGCCTTAATAGCTCTTCATCTTTTAGGGCTGTGTTTTTCCAAAACGAATGAGAGGGAGATCATGACTAGAATATCAGTCCCTTCAGTGTATGGAAACTTTCTGTCTAACTCATTGATAGGTCTCCAAGGCTCTAGTCCTCAATAACTATGTGGTGTTTGAATAAATGTACTCATCTTCCTGCCATCATTCCATCATTTCATCAACTTCATCCCTATTAAATTCTATTTGGTGGAACTTTATCATAAAGATAGATTTGGGCTGTGCTATTGCTCATGGGAACATTAAACCTACCAGAAAATATCTCTAAGAACACCGATACTTGCTAGACAACGTTTGTCTTGGATCTTGAAGAAAGTGGGTCACTGCAGTCCTCTGTACAGGTCAGTTGGAATAGGACCTCCAACCCTCCTGAACTGGCTCTATGCCTGCTGCTAGAAGTTCACAGAGCCAGCATCTGACAAGATTAAGATTTGATTTGACATCACTTTGGGGCACTGTTGAGGAACTCAATTGTGCCAAGCAATGGAGTAGCACTTATTGGTTTCAGAGGGGATGAAAAACAATTTAAGCAACTTCTGTTCTCTTCAGCCCAGACACACACCATTGCTCTGTTGACTTAGGAGCAGCTGCTGACACTGAGCAGAGACAGGCGCTTTCTCTAAAATCCCTCTCATCTGTCTCCAGTACATCAAGGAAAAACCGCATGCACAGATCAGCCAAAATCCTTCCTTTACACCATCCTTCCAATTGAAGTCCTAGCTGCTTTTCTTGGGGAAGCAGAGTGAGCCTGGGAGAGAGCACAAGTCCTTGAATCTTGGGTAGATGAAAGGCAGGGAGGATATACAAGGGATTTTTCTTTAAGGATACAGCTTAAACTGTAGCAAAAGCTGAAAAGCTCTGGAGAAACAAAGGCAGTGAAGAGGAACCCAAGAATTTTAACTGAGACTGAGTGGGTGGGAGGATGGGAAGTTTTATTGTAGGCAGGAAGAGGCACTGCTCTAACTTGAGTTGTCTAAAGAGCCAAAGACATAAAAAGCAAACAAACAAAAACAAACAAAATGTAGTTAAGAGCGGGCCAGTATAGATACCCAGGGAATCTGAACTGTTATGATTTGAGGGTAATAGAAATTTCAAAATCAAGTAGAAATGTTGATTTTGGATTGAAGACCCAGAGGTGCCAGCAAGATACCTGAGGTTGTGAGTTAGCTCAGGTTGGGATATGGTGTTAGCAGAAAATGGAAAGGTACAGGAAAATCCTTCCAAATCCTTGAATTTAGGGTAGATTTTTAGAGTGATACGTTTAGGTCTGTTATGAATCTGGCCCAATCTCTGCCTTTGTGGAGCTCGTAGTCTAGTGAGGTGGACACGCATATGTGTGGACAAGGCAGGGACTGGTAGAATCTGAAGTGACTGAGCAGCTTGGCCACAAGACAGGTGCAGGTCAAGCGAGTTCCCTTGAGAGTGTGAGTAGGATCTTTTGCAGCAGGAGGTGTGTGTGTGTGTGTGTGTGTGTGTGTGTGTGTGTGTCTGTGTGTGCCATTTATAAGCATTCCAGGGAAAGGTGAAAAATTACAGCATTCAGTGGAGGAAAAGTTTAGAGCATTGATTTTAAAACCTGAGAGCATATTATAGTGAGAATACTTTTTAAAAAATGTCTCCCTTTGTCCATGGAAGATGCATTTCAAGACCTTCAGGGGACACCCAAAACAATGGATAGTCATAAACACTATATGTATTACAATTTTTTCTTATCTGCCTCGCAGTGTTGTACAAAACTAGGTATCAAATTATGTCTTTCCAGGATTTATACCCTTGTACCTCCTTTAAATCCATATTCATACTCTTTAGGACCATTATGAAGTAAAATAAACAAAAAGTAAAATTAAAATACGTTTTAAAAAAGTAAAAGGAAAATATGTTCCTTAATGTGATACCATGATGGCTGATCTGAGGAGTGAGACAGTCACTAAGTTACTAATGGGTACATACATATACTGTATGAGTGCCCTGGACCAAGGCATAAGTCACATATTGGGTGGAATGGAGTGGAATAGTGATTTATTTGTCAGACTACTATGAAGGCTACACAATTTAAAATTTATGAATACTGTATTTCTGAAATTTTTCTGTGAGTATTTTCAGAGAGCAGACAATAGGTAACAGTATTGGTCAGCTTTTCATTGCTAGGACAAAATACCAAACATACACATTTCAGAGGAGAAAGAGTTTCTTTTGGCTTGTATTTACAGAGGTCTCAGTTCATGGTTGACTAGCTCAGAGGCAGAAACATCACGGTGGAAGTGCGTGGAAGAAGGAAGCTGCTCAACTCAGTGGAAAGGAAAGAGCAAGATACCAACTGTAGTCCTCAAGGTCGTGACCCACCGAGACATATCCAGAAGTGTGTTTCATGAATCTCTTGGGCAGCTCTTAATCCAATTAAATTGACAATCAAGGGGAACCATCACAGTAAATGAAACTGTGGAAAACAACACCACAGATAGGCCACATATTCCTATATTGATACTCACATGTCACTTCTAGAGATACTGATTTATGGCTTGGGATAAGGCATTAAAATCATAGTGTTTGTAAAACCTGTCAACCACTGATTGAAAGAAAACATGTTAGACACCAGTGAATTTGTTTGTATGTTGCTACTCAGCATATATGCTCTCTTCTTTAGTGACAGTCCTCAGTTTCCTTTTGGGAAATTACCACCTACCCATCTATGAGTAAGGCTAGGTAGGTTGTGACATGTGGTTGTGAAGCCTGGGCACGGCACAAGACTTTCTGGTGAAGGCTTATTGGGGGGCCTGAAGTTAACACAGATTCTGTTCATCAGTTTGCATACTGGTAGAAGGCTCTGTCTATTTCATGGTGGGGGGCACATTTTTCTATGACTTGTACTAATGTGCCAGCTACTCTTTTCAGACTAGACATCTTGCTCTCCTTTAGCCAAGAATGACATACATGGCCAAGACCAAGTGGAAGCCAGGAAGAATCCATGCTGATTGGACTTTTCTTATCAGCACTGTGGGAATTAATTTATCCCACTGACCTCAGGCAATTCCATCCTGTCCTCCTACAATACCCTCCAAAACACCTTGGTCTTTTTCCTTTTTGAACCTTTCCTCCTCATCATTAATCTAATGCTTTGAAGAAACTGGTATGGTCCAGAAAAGAGGGATCTGTCTCAGAAAGAGAGATGCTGGTTTTGTAAGATACCAAGTGCAAGCCCATAGATCAAAGAGTTACATAGCCATATAATGATCTTATGGAAGAATTTCCAGGTAAAGACAAGCAGAACCAAAGGTTAGAACGAATGTGAAAAGTTTGAGAAGTGACAATAAAATCAATGAAACTACAAGAGGTCATTCAAAAACAGTAGTCCGTGGATGAAGTTGTGGGCTCTGAAATTAGCCTATCTCTTCCAAATTCACTACTTCTCAGCTGTGTGTCCGATGGTTACTTCCAGCTACTTTCCCTTTCTATGCCTCATAGTGCAAATATATCAAATGGGAATAATGATAGAACCTATCCCATAAAGTCATCTGACATGTTAGTATACACTAAGCACTGGTATATAAGTATCCAGTGAATGCTAATTGTAAATTGCGATGAAAATTTGATTTTTATTTTCAGTGAAGCAGGAAGTCCTTAATGTTTTAGGGAAGGTTTTAAAGAAGAAAGATATGTGCTGATTGGAGGTTATAATGATGGTTCTAGCTGTTATGTTGAGAATTGACTAAATTGGTTAATTGGAGAAGGCAAGGTTCAGACAAGTGACAACTGCAGTAACTTAGAGCTGGGTAACAGTGATCCTGTACTTGGCATCAGTTCCTTAGAACCACTTCTTGATGCTTCCAAACAATCAGAGAATGTGAGGTTAAAGGGTGTGGGAGAGTGGGCAGGAAAGACAATCAGTGACTACATTTTGCAGGGTTGTAACTGCCTGCCATTCTGAGGAGGACAGTCTTTTGAAGGAGGACAATGAAGAATTTTTGGAGCGTTTCAATAGGAGAATTTTCCAAATATCCCACTGGGACTTTATAGAAGAGGAAGAGAAAAGATACTTAGAGATCTGGGATCCAAAAATGAGTGCCACTGGATACACAGGTGGCAGGAGAATATTTTTATCATGGCATTAAGTTCTTGAGTATAAGAGCAGAGATGAAGATTGCTTTTTGTTTCTCAGTGGTAGGTAGGGAGTTCTAAAAGAGACTTCAGGTCCTGGGATTGCCATGGACTAAATCAGCTAGAACCTGGAGAAATACCATTGCATTTTCAGTGGTCTTAAGCCAGTGCTGAGATAATTATACGAGACAAAACAGTAAAACTTCATCAAAGTCACTGAAAATAATTGCAAACTCCTACCTGTAAGCTGGAGATTATGTCCTGTGGTAGCACAGGGGCCCAAAATGACACAAATAGGCTTTGTTCAACACTTGCACTACTTAAAAATGTGAATTAGTTGCTATGGAGATTTCAAATTTATATTTGAATTTTCTATATAGAAAAATTCTGACTGGCCAGGTCAAGGGCCTCGTCCTCCTGGCAGAAATGAATTGGAGACAGGAAGTAACAATACTTGACCCCCAGGAATTGTCAGTTTCCTCATCTACAAATTTTCCTGACTGCCTAATTTCTGCAGACATTTGAGTCTATGTCACCTGCAAAGGCAAACTCTGCCCACCTTTTGTGCTAAAGAAAAACATTGAAACCATGGCAAAGCATGGTGCTTACCTAGACCTAGGTGAGAGGCCTGGGGATGAGCTATCTGTTTACCTCACTGATTGCACCCACCCCAGTCGACACCCATGCTTTGCACTGGGCACAGTCCTGGCTGTCGCCCCCAGGGTCTCTTCCTCCAGTGTCGTGCTTCCTCCCTCTGATATATGCATCACTTGTGCCGGGTTTCTAGACCCTCAGAATAATTGGGTCTGAGCAAGCATTCCTTCTATAAATATTAATTTGGATATGCTTGGAATACTCTGCTTCTTTTAGATGAATTGTTAACTAGCTTTCTAATCTGGAGCTTCTTGACAAGCAAAGCAAAATCTCTCTGCTGGCTGTTTCTTTCTTTATTGGTGTGGGAGAAGGTGGAATTCATTGGAATTTGCAAGAGTTTATTTTGGGAGGTGAGTGTTGCATTCCTGGCACTCAGAAGTTACAGGATCCCCAAACTCTTCAATAGGACCACCTTGGCCAGAAGAAAATCAGTATCCACTAAGAATGTGGGCTTTTGCAACTGACAGATCATGATTGAGATCTTGGCTCCAGCACTATGGAAAAGAATGACCTTGGGCAAGTTACTTAACCTCTCTGAGCATCAAAGTTCTCCTCCATAAAATGAGGATGATAGTATGTGCAGTAATTGAAATTCAATTAGATAGTGCATCACTAGTTCTCAGAAAGAACTATAATTAATGAAAAAGAGGATTTCAGGACAGCTTGAAGAATGTGGTGCATTTAGAAAATTGTGATTCCCTGTACACACTTGGAAGTTATCACTGGGAACTTTCTCCCAGATCTTAGGAAGTAGGGACAGCCCTGCCACACAATCATCCGTTCCAAGTCAAGATTGTATCTTTAGGCAGCAAACCCACCCACCAGTTCATCTATTTACATATTATACGAACACACTAAACAACTGCTATGTGTCATGTATAGTGACAGCAAAGGGGCTGCAGTGGGGAATGGAAGGTGTTGGTTGTGGGACAGATCGTGGACTGAAGACTCCAATGATTCCTATTGTGTAACTGAGTGGCCTTAAGCCCATGACCTCAGCAGTCTAAAATTTACTTGTCTATAGCATGAAAAAAGCAGTATTTCCCCACAAGAGATGGGTACATAGCTTCTGCTTTGCTTGCCTGCCAGGACTTCTTTTCTGACGCTCAAACTGAAAGAACTGATAAGTTTTCTTTCTGTCAGCAGTAGAAAGTAAAGCCAGGGACTTCACTTTGAGCAACATCCCCAGTCTTTTTAAAAAAATTTATGTATTTTAAAACAAGATCTTCCTAAATTGCTACAATTGCGCAGACTGGCCTGGACTTGCAATCCTCCTTCCTCAGTGTCCCAGAGTGATGGCATTATAGGGTATGTACTACCACACCCACTTGGTAAACTTCCTTTGTATGCTGCCAAATACAAATGGATAGGGCAAGTTCCTTTTCCAAAAATGAGTTCACCATGTCAAGCTTTCTCAGGATATACACTCAGCTTCCTTCATCTGCAGCAGCAGCCCTTCTAAGGACCAACTATTAAACCAGTGTTCAGTCCTTTAGTTCATGCTTTGATCCAAATGCCAATCAACTTCAGTGCATTGGGGATGGACTAGCAAGGAAGGGTGTTTCAACCACCAAATTCACTTTATAAATGATCCACGCCCTTGTGTCTCCCAGAAAGCTAGACAACTGGAGTTCTCACCCACAGGGCTCTGGCACTGGCAAGGCTAGGCCCCGGACATCTCAGAGAGAAACTGTGAAGAGAATTCTGGCCTGGTGCACTCATTCTGTGCTCCAGGGGCAGTTTCCATAATGAGGTGATAAATGTTTCCATGGAGGTCACTGCCCCTTCCTTGACATGAGCTCAGATGAGCATTACAAAGGCATCTCACAAGTTCATACACTCTTGCCCAGATGTTTAGGATTGGTCACTATCTTTAAAACAACCAAGGAAAACCTGGCAAAAACACTGCCTAGCTATACTGCTGCCCTGACCTGGGCTACCCTGGTAGTCTCTACCTGACTGTCAAGGCTCAGGCTCACAGGGAAACCTGGGCTATCTGTGCCAAAAGTCTCCAAAGTTCTTTTCAGGGTAAAGGGTGCCCCTGGGTGCCTGCTGATGTCCCTTGATTTACCATCGTGTTACAACAAATTAATCCATTATAACTGAAAATACCTCAAGCTGAAAACATACTTAGCACACCTAAACCATGAAACATTGCAGCTGCCTAGCTCAGAACACTTAAATTAATCTATAGTTAGACAAAATTATTGGGTACACAGCTGATTTCATAATTAAGCATCAAACATCTCATGTAATTAATTCATATCTGCATTGAAAGCACAAAGTAGGATGATCTACTTTTTTTCAGTATTAAGGACTGAGCTATATCCCCAGTTCCTATCTCTCTATCTATCTATCTATCACCTATCTATCTATCTATCATCTATTTATTTATTGACAGGGTCTTGCTAAATCACTAAATTCCCTGCAGTGTGTTCAAACTTGTAATCCTCATACCTCAGCCTCCAAGACTGCTAGGATTACAGGTATGCACTATCCTTGTGGGCTCCTATCCTGCCTTACATATGCTCAGAACACTTAAACTAACCTATATTTTGGCACAATTATTTGGCACAAAGATAATTTTATAATAAAGCATCAAACATCTCATGCAATTAATTCATATCTGTATTGAAAGTAAAAAGCAGACTGGTTGTATGAGTACACTTTGACACCATTGTAAAGATGAAAATTTGTAACTGGAATCATGGCAAATCAGGATTATCTGCATTTCTCTCTTAAAAGGTTTGACTCAGAAATGAAGTGTTAACCACTTTCTCTCCTTTTACAAGCTTTTGCGATTCCAAAAGGCAAGACACAGTTAGTTTCCCTCTACATTCATGGTGCTTGGTATATAGGAGCATAGGGATGGATGAGTGGATGGACAGATGGAGGATGGATGGATGGATGGATAATGAATTTCTTTATGTGTGTAACTGAGAGCATCCCATAGTTGCATCTTTTGATGTCCATGGAAAGTCACATCTTAGTCCCTGGACTCTTTGTCTAAAGACAGAGAGATTAAACAGCCCCGTCATTGCTTGGCAATGGCACACAACACCAGTTGTGTGCATTCTCATCTGTCTTCACCCAGTAGCTGACTTGAGCATCAGCTCTTCAGAGCTTACCGGGCCTTACAGTCCTAGCTTAAACTTGCTGAATCTAGTACAGCCCTGAATCCCTTATGCTAGATTTTGAACACAGGTGTGTTAGATAATTCTAGTTGCTGTAACGACCCCTATGCCATAGACTTAGTATGATGGCATATTTCTCATTCCAGTCGCAGCCCAATGAGCAAGTCTTTCATGTGATGATTTAGCAATCCAGTCTCCTTGCATCTGGAGGTTCAGCTTTCCATATACAGATTCCATACTCATATAGCTTGATCCTTACACCAAATCTATCAGCAGGCCCTGTTAGATCTTTGAATCTACCTCAAAAACATGCTTACCATGCTATACCCTTCATTTTGGTATAATTAACACACAAAATTTTATACAAATCATAAGCATTAAGTTCTATTCATTTTTACGTTTAATGACACTATACTGTCACTCACAACAAGATACCTCTTTCCTGCATCCTGGAATGGTCCTTTGTGTTTCATCCCTTCTAAAAGTAACCACTATTATGATCTCTATGTTTTGGACTTGCACATTAATGGACTGGGTATATATTTTTTCACAACTGCACCTTTTGATGTCCATGGAAAGTCACATCTTAGTTGCTGTTTTTGCTCAGATTACCTGAGAGGCATGTACACTATTAAGTTATTCTGCAGCTTATTTGCTTGCCCATTTTCCTGTTGATTGTCACGTAGTTTTCTTGTTTTGCTTTGCAGTGGAGAAACCCACATGAACTCTTTTTTTTTTTCAATTTCCCCCATAGAATGTGAGCACTCATTTCTGTGGGGAGGAAAGCCTTACTTGTTCTTAGGCTATGTGTAAATTTAACAGAAGAAAGTATTGTCAAGCAGTTTTAAAACTGTTTACACCAATTTATAATACAGCATGTATAAGAGTTCCATTCCCTCTTCCTCTTTGCTATCACTTGGTATGATTATTCGTTTTAATTTGAACTCTTTGGGTGGACGCATAGACAACCACTTCTTATCACTTTAGCTCAAGGCACTATCATTGGTTGCCCAGACAGCTGCAGTGGGTTCAAAACTGATTTCTTTGCTTTCTGCCCTTGCCAAACCCCTTCAATCCAGTTTCCATCCATCATACAGAGGATATTACTTCCCTACTGAAGCAAGTCAGTGGCTCTTGTCACTCTCAGCAATCCACATCTCATCTCTATCTGCACCATCTAATTCACTGATTCTCTGTGAGCTATTCTTTCTCACTCACTTGTAGAACTCAGGCAGGTGTGAACTTGTGCAGCAATGTATCTGCCTGTGCCCCAGCACATAGACCATTGTGGTCACCTCGTCCACCTTCCATAAATGTTCGTTGAGCGAAGCCACTTCAACCTGGAAGCCTAGTTGTGTGCACCATAGTGCTGCTCTTGCAGTATTTTCTGTTGGATTTTCATTGGCCACTGAATTTCTCCAGTACATCCCAAATTAAACTATACAAGTAATATTTAGAAACAAAGGATCAGGCACTTAACTCTCCATTCAGGTTAGTTTGACTAAAATTTAGTTTCACAAGAAAATACTCTGACCAAAAACAGACCAAGTTGACAACTTAGCATCCCAGCTCCCCTCCTTCAAATCTTTCTGCTATGTCTTTTAGAAATATTCACTGACCTCTCAGTTCAAGAATCTTGCTTATCTGAGCACACCCCCACCTCTTCTCCACAGTTTCTATCAAATCTACCTTCCAGGGAACTCCTAGAGAAGAGAAATTTATTCTTCCCTCCCAGAGTCACCTGAGATGGCAAGAAAAGTATTATTATTTTCTCTATTTTCCCTCCTTCCCAGTATAACCTGGAGGCCTTTGCTTCCTGACCACAGTACTGAGATGGGCTGCAAAGAATTATTCAACTGCAGGAGATGGTGTTTGGGACCAAGAAGAAATAGACAACACTTGCTCTTAGAGGTCTGAAACAATGAGGTCCTTTTCTAAGTAATTCCTAGTGATGCGGAGGACTAACACACCATAAAATAGGCATGGTAAGCACAATGCATGGGAATTGAAATGGTTCTGGGACAGCAGAGATTGTGACAGGTTTAGAGGGTGGTGGTGGGCTGGCCACTCTGTACTTGGCAGTGCCCCACTGTCCCCACCCCACCCAGCCCAGCTTTTCTATCACTTTCTCTCTCTTTTTTCCTGCCTACTACCACACCCCACTACAAGCCCAGATGGACCTTTACCTTAAAGTGACAGAAAAAATCTTCCCCTACTTTTTAAATGAAAATCCTCAGAGATATCTCCAAAATCTTCCTTTCGTATACACATATACAAACAAAACTACAAATAGATAGCCATGGATGTACATTCACACACATATACACACAGCTCCACTCCCAAACACAGGGACCTAGCACACTCTTCTTCCTACGTGGAGTAGCTCTCTGTTATTTATTCATTTCCTGTCCATCTCTCTGGTTCCTCTCATTATTTGATACATTTCCAGGACTCTGAAATGAGCAAGCTTGATCTTCTTTCTGAGTGCTTTGATTTTTCTCTGCTTTGCCTTTAACATTCGAAAACCTCGTTGTCTAAGACCTTTCATTTGCCCCTTAGATTTCTATTTCCAGCCTTATTGGACACCTTGGTGCATTCTCACCTGACTCTTCTTTTGTCTTCTTCCTTTTTCCTACTCCTGAGAGACGCCAGTCTTTGAATTTTTACCCTTTAGTGATCCACAGAAGGGCTTATTTTACCCTTTCCTCCTGTGATTTTCCCTGGGGTAGAGAATGTGCCATGGTGACTTCTGTCAGACTCTGAAAGATGTGGTCAGGACTGATGGCCCTAGTTCTTTTCCTGAGTCTTTTTTTGCCTCTGGGAAGGAGTGCACATGACCATGGCCACAGCACACTGCAGTCAATCAGGAACCCCCCAAACTGGGTTGAGAGTGTTGAATTCTTGCTCCACCAGCCAACTGTATCCCTCTAAGGATGTAGGTCTCTTCATCTGCAACTGAAGGGGGGAACTGGAGGATGTTTGTTCCTCATGTATGCTAATGGACTTAGCATTGTTACCCACTGTTTATTAAATGAGGAAATCTTGCATGGTAAAGAAACTTCTTGTAGAACATTGATATATATATCTCTGAGTTCAGACAATCAGAAATCAAGGACAAATGTCACAAATTCTACATGCCATGTCATTGAATTAAGCACCCACCTATTCTCCACTCATCCTTCCAGTCATCCATCCACCCACCCACCCATCCCTCATCCATAACCCACTTCTTTTCTCCTCCACTTCCATCTTCCTAGTCAAAGGCAACATATCTTCACCCTGCACTTCTGCAGTATGCTTCCAATTTCTCCTTTTGTTTCCACACTTGCCCACCTTCCTGTAACCAATTTCTGCCTAGCAGCCACAACAAACTTTTAAAAATAAAATCCAGTGTTTGCCAGTCCTTATCTAAAGTTCTCCTGCCACATCCCACTGTTCTTAGGATATAATCCAAATTCCTTATTTAACTCTAGGTTCTGGGTGACCTACTCCCTTGCTTCCTGATCCTTCTGAGGCCACAGTCTCTCCCAGACCACTTTAGCCACATGGGTATTCTTGGTGCCTTTAATACACTTAGACTTCTGTCTAAAATGTTTGTTTTGCTGCTTAGCTTTATGTTTCCCATATGCAACATAGCCTTGTTGTCACCTACAAATGCCAGAGCATTAACCACAGAAGCTAGGGTGCCCCAGGGAGTGCAGGCATCGCTGGGAAACATTATCAGCTCTGACTGTGCATGAGTCCTCCCTGTTCTCTTTTCCCACTGGCCCAAATTTGTGAACTTCCATCTGACATAATTTATTCAGATTATGATATCAGAT
>RJWM01021481.1:0-35224 GCA_004363535.1 Dasyprocta punctata
TACCTAACACATCTCACTTCTTTTTTAATCTCCTTCCTTGTCCCTCCTTCTTCCTTTTTTCAATTCCCTGTTTTAATTATTATGAAAAAGAATATTCTTTGACCAGGCAAAATCCCAAAACTTGGGAGACTGAGGCAGGAGGATTGCTGTGAGTCCAGCCTGGGTCACAAAGTGAGTTCAAGTCCAGCCTAAACAGCATAGTGAAACCCTGTCTCAAAAAAAAAAAAAAAAAAAAAAAAAAAAAAAAAAAATCTCAGGGCAAAGCATTTAAGTTTGCATCTGATTTGTTTCTAATGTCATGAGTTTATAACAAGTTTCATGTCAGATATGAATTTTGGTTAATTTAAAATTGAGTCTTCATTAGTATCAGGTTTCTTGAAAGGTTACATAAAATAAGAACATATAAAAATCAATTAATGGTCCTTATACAAAACAAAGCCAACAGTAGATGTTTCACTTTTAATTGACAGCTAATAATTATATGTTTATGGGTATAATATGATATTTTGGTATAGTGTGGATTACTAAGCCAATTAACAATCCCATAACCTCATATACTTGTCATTTTTTACAATAAGAACGTATAAAATCTATTCATTTAGCAAACTTGAAGTATAAAACACTTCATTTTAACTCTAGTCCCTATGCTATAAAATGGATCACTGTAACTTATTCATCTTATCTGAAACTTTGCATTTATTTACCATTATATCTCTTTATCTTCCTACAGTCTGTTGCTTCTGGTAACTAATACCTCTCTATTTTTATAAATTTGACAATTTTATATTGAATTTATAAGAGAGATCATCCAGTGTTTGTTTTTCTGTTCCCAGCTTTATTTCACTTTACATAATTTCCTCCAAATTCATCGAAGTTATTACAAAAGAATTTTTGCTTTTATAAAGCTATAGAATATTGCATTGTATAGATACATAACCCTTTCTTTGTGCATTAATCCACTGACTTGTTGCTTTCATGTCTTGACTGTTGTGAATAATGCTGCAAAAAATATGAGAAGTATGGTATTTCTTTGACAAACAGCTTTTAGTTCTTTTGGATATATACTCAGAAGTGGAGTCGCTCAGTCGTATCATAGTTCTACTTTTAGTATTTCTATAAACCCCATAATGATTCTCATAATAGCTGTGCGGTTTGCATTCTCACCAATACCTTTCCTCCTCAATCTTCCTAAACACTTTATATCTTTTGTCCTTTGATAATAGTCTTTCTAAATGGTGAATGGTGGTATCTCACTGAAGTTTGAATTTGAATTTCTCTGATGATTAGTAACATTGGGCAGCATTTCATATTTCTGTCGGTAATTTGTAAGTCATCTGGAAAACATTTAGTTGTATGTTTGTTCATTTTTTAAATTACCTTTTTTTGGTAGTTGTTTGAATTTTTGATACATTTTGGACCTTAAACCCTTATCAGATGTAAGACTTGCAAATACTTCACTCTGTTCCATGGATTGTTACTTCATTCTACTCTTTCCTTGGCTGTGAATAAGTTTTAAATTTGATATAATTATGTTTGTCTATTTTTAATTTTGTACAAAGTTCTTTTAGAGTCATATGCAAGAAAGCATGATCCTGACAAAAAATGCAAAGTTTTCATCTTTCAGTCAAAATCTCACCTAAGTATATGAATTTTATATTAGTTATCATTTGCACAATTTTTGATTATATGCATATCTAATAATTGCTACATTAAGAAAGGGTAATTAATCTATATATGATGATTTTATCTATATTATTTTGATGACAAAATATAAGTTTTTCTAAACGCAAGTTTAGAATATTTGATTAAACTCCCTATTTCAAATAATAGCAAGAGGAAAAAACTTATTTCACTTTCCATGACAAGAATGTCACTGAGTTAAGATGCTCCTGTCATAGAAAGTCCTGCAACATATAGCTGGTCATGAAGTGAAAAACAACTTTTCTTATGTCACTAATCTGAACAACTAGTTTGTCATGAAAAGGCAAACTGTGGAAACTTTCCACCTTTTCGTTTATGGCTGGCCTAGTGGAGAGAACAGCATTTGCAAAGAACCTCATGCTGTTCTTTTTTTAAAAAATTATTTTAAAAATCAAAGCAAAAAAAAAAAAGGCTAGAAATAATATGGAATTCCAAAAAAAAGACTATGAAATCAACACTAGTTAATATATTGCATATTGTTATCTTAGAAGTAGTGGTTCAGGTTACAAGATCTAGGCATAAAAAATCATCAATCAAACAATGACGGCATGAACTGTTCCTTCTGATGAACTAACAGAGATTAGTAGTATAGTTTTCTATCTTGCACACACATACGTACGCACAGTTATATGTGTATATCTGCATACATGTAATCTTTTCCTTTCTTCCTTTTATCCTTTCCCCTATCCCAGTTGTTCTTTCCTTTTGAGCATTTTCTTTTCCTTACATTATTACATTACCCATTGTACATTCTGGATCTTATTACTCTTTCAAGTTATTATTTTTTTTCTATACTATGGGGACAATACAATATTTGTAAATGTGAGTTTGATTTATTTCACTCAGGAGTATAGTCTCAAGTTGCCTCCATTTACCTATGGAATCGTCGGTCGCCACTCCTTCATCTCATACTGTTCTTGATCAAAAGTTGAACACTTTTAAAACATCACAACCTCTGAAAATTATTTTAGTTTAGCCCAAATACTAATAACATAGAGGATATGGAGGCATTTTTAGCCACTGGAATAAACATTTTTCTTTCCATTAATTGTTCATTTCTCTGTCTGTGAACCTAAAGAAAGGGTCTAATTTATTCTACAGGGGAGGTTATAGTATCCTGTCTCCTAACTTACTCTAACCAAAAGCAATTTGTCTCAATATGATTTTCTGAATAGTTATTGATTATATATGTGATCAGATGCAAGTGTAGATGGTTTAGAAGAACATGCCATAACTCTGCCCCCAAGAAACTTAAAATCTACTGAGGTACAGTACAAATAGTTAAATGAATATGTTATGGGAGTTTCAAAAAATTATCATTAATGTTGTAAAAAGTTCACAACAGTTGAATACTAATGAATGGTTAAGGTTTAAATAGATTGAAAACAAGTAGATTGAAAGTGTTGATGGGTATGATCTGGGTTATGTAATGGAGCATTCTGGTAAATGCAGAGATTTTCTGATCAATGGGGAATGATAGTTTGTGGAAAGTAAGATGGAGACTAAAATATTGATAGACCTGTAAGTAAAATTCTCCTGATTGGGGGAGTCAATGTAACATTTTCAGATATGCAACAATGTGTTACACAAATATTCAAGAGGTTGTTCTGATACAATAGATTTATTTGAAAGGATGTAAGATATAAGATCCTGAAAGGCCATAAATTTTTTAAACTAGGAAGATATAAATAGAAATTGAAATTTTATTTTACACAGAGAAACTCTTTAAGATAAGTAAGACAGAGACTGTTTTAACTACTTTTCTAGTTGCTGAGACAAAATAACTGACACCTAAATTAGAAAGTGAAGTGTTTATTTAGCTCAGTTTGTGGAGGTCTCAGTCGATAATCAGCTGGCTTCAAGGCAGTGTGGCACGGCAAAGGGGCAATAGTTCGTGGCGGCAGAAGACAGCAAAACAACAAGAACAAAAAGGGCGGGGGCAGCAAGTCTTGCCTTGATGCCAATATAATCTTACAAGATTCCTTGACACATAAATGTCTTTGAATAATACTGCAATTTTAGCCATTAAAAGAACAATGGTGGTTACTGTTTAATGAAAGGACTCCATGCTATAAATGGAACAATTATTCTTATACATTTGATGTTTTCTAACCTCAATACTCTGCAAGGCCAGATCCCTTCAATACCCACTCTTTTGCAGTCCTAGGCCTCAAAGATGCCTTCTTATCATTCCACAGCATCTGAGTCCCAATTATTTTTTACCTTCGAGTGCAGTAATGACACCTCGAAGTTTTTTAATAGGTCCTAGGCCTTGGGTAAGGACCCCTAAAACCACAAGTTGATGTTTAGTTACTAAATTAATTATAATCAGCTTGTGTGGTTGTGACAGTTCCAAAACAAGAGTTTGAGGAGAAAGGATTTTAATCTACAATAGGCCTTTTGTTCCTGTTTCTAGCAAGGGGGAGTCTGATATTTCTTTTTAGGGGATCGTATAGGAGTTTAGCCATTGGACGTGCTTTCCTTAGGGATTCATAGCCAACAGTAGCCTGTTAATCCTAAGGAAGTACAAATTTGTTTTTCTGGTACCAGGGACTGAGAGGACTTGTAGGGCCTGTACTTGCTCTGCTGAAAGAGCTTGGTACCCTGGGGATTAAACAAATCCTAAGTAGTGGACTATCTGGGATGGTAATTGGGCCTTAGGATTTAAAACTCAATATCTCCTGTCAGTTTAAAGTCTGAGTCAAATGATCTCAACCATCTGTTACAGGTGAACAGATAAAAAAGCCAACCACATACTGTATGCGAGGCTCCATTCATTAAGAGCAGGTCACTTAAGTCCCTGGCTAAAGCCTGTCCAAACATATGGGGACTGTCCCTGAATCCCTGGGGGAGGATAGGTAGGTTGTTTGTTCCAATACAGCTCATTACTCCACTCAAAAGCAAAAAAGCATTGGGACTCAGATACTGCCAGAATGCAAAAAAGGCATCTTTGAGATCTAGGACTGAAAAAGATTGGGTATTGAAGGAATCTGTCCCAATAGAGTATTGGGGTTAGGAACTGCTAGATGTGTTAGAATAGTTGTCTTGTTTATAGCATGGAGTTCTTTCATTAAACCATAAGCACCGTTGTCTGCTTAATTACTATGATTGCAGTATAAAGGTAACTGACAAGACAATACATGTCCATGGTGAAAGAATTTATTTATTAGAGTCTGTGCCCCACTTCAGCTTTAGGCAGAAGGCAATGCTGTTTATGGTATGGGTAGGCATGTGAATTCTCTTTCTCATGCTTTAGTAAGCCTCAGCTCAGGAAAGGAACAGGACATTTAGGCATTAGCGAAAGAGCATGGACAAGGGAAAAGTTATTCCATAAGCAACATACGGGAGGGGTAAAACATCTGATCACCAGATAACTTGTTAAGAGCATGGTGCCAACTGTCTGGAATAAGAGTTAAGGGCAGGATAGAAGGCCTCACTCTGGAAGAGGACGCTCATAGTTTTATGGTTTTACCTGCAACATTTAATGTTACCTGTGGCTCCAGTCCACTGACGGTGATGACTGAGCTGGGGACTGACTGGACCTTTTGGCCTCATCCTTAAAAGGACTGCAGCCAGAATGCTGAACCTGGATTCCCCCATTCCTTGGGACAGTAAGTCCTCTGCTTCAATTAATGCAAGGTAACATAGGAGGTCAACCTACATTTGGGACGTCTCCCTTCCCATGGCCCATTTTCCAGCAGACATAATTGTTTGTTAATTTACTACCTTTGGAGAAAGAGCCAGCAGGGGACATCTGGTTACCCCATAATACAGTGAGAAGATCCACCTGGTTTATGTCCTCTTGTTTTCATTTAATCTTGACTGTCGTTTTTCTTCTTTGTTCCTCCTCCATACACAAGTTATAAAACAAAACAAAATAAAACAAAACAACCAACCAACAAACAAAGCAACATTTAGCAAGTCAGTATTGGGAACTCTAGGTGCTGAAGACTCCTTTGTAATTCCTCCTAATATTTGGAGCTGACTGGACAAGAAATTTGTCTCTAAGGAGGACTTGGCCCTTACAGGAGTGAATGATCAATCATAGTATGCTTTTGCATAGCCTCCTTAAATGAAGAAATGGTGTTGGGTTTTCCTTTGACCCCTAATTAGTGGTAGCCAGCCTGGTAGCCAGTTCCATTTTACTGACTTTTAGTATTTCTAGAATTCGGAGCATAAAATATCTGAATTTTCATATCATCAGGGTCATTATAATGTCATTTAGTTACGTCTACAGACTGTAGGATATCACTGAGATCTTTACAAGGTATTTTATAACAATGTACTTGTTAGAAAGCTTCTATGTATTTCTCAGGGTCATCTGAAAAACTAATTTTCTAATTTGCCTAAGATTTGTGTAATTTGCTTAAAAGCTTGCATGCAGAAATATCGTTGAGCTCTGATTGGTCTGAATTCAACTAATATCTCTTAAATTTAAAGAACACATGCATATTGGCTGGACCATAGTGTTTGCTAGGGACCTTGACCCGTCTATCTGACTTCTGACTATCAAAGCTACTCTTTCAGCTAGGCGGTGGCTAAAAAGATAGGAAATCACCCAAACAAGGGGTTCTGTTTTATGTATGAATGCCATAACACATGGGTCTAATTTATATTGAGAACATAAATCAGGATTTTTCCAAAGGGCAAAGAAATCTGGTACATAAGATATCTCTGATCACTTTCCGGCCTTTTGCAAAACATATCTAACTGAAGTATAGTATTATTAGTTTCTTTTTCTTAAATGTATAGGGATTAAACATATCTTAGTGTATAGAAAGCATCCAAGAGTCAGAAGGAACCAACTGGAAATTATCTATCTGTTAGGAAAAGAACAGCATCGTCTCAGAAAAGACACACCCTTTGTGAAGAAGGAGAGAATGACATCCCATTTTTATTTCTCCATGGCTCAGGCACTGGGTGTAAAATGTCTTCCAGAGTCCTGGATCTGGGACTTTAGTCAGTCTCAACCTATGTGTTTTTCTTTTGTCTAACTGATGACTCAGGGCACCTCTCCCAAAAGAATGCACTTACTTAGATTTTATTAAATATCTGTAGAGAATAAAGTCTGATGTTTATTTTCCAATGCATGGACTGATGTAACTGGAATATAATCATAGAATGTATCCCAGAGGCAAACTAATGAAAACCTATTAAAAATATGATCTGTGAGGAAAAAAAATATACTGATAGGAGAGAAAAAACAAAAAGGTGTACCTTTTTCTCCACCTGTGGCCTGGGGTTTAGCTGTAATGCATCTTGCCTGAGTCCTAAATCTGGGCCATTATAATTACTACTGATCTTTGTAATTGATCTTTTTTTTTAAACTGATGAGTAACTCAGAATTCTTCTCACAATGTGAAGAACTAGTTTGTATCTTGTCAAATATTTGTGAGGAGAGGGTCTGATACTCATTTTCCAATGCATAAACTGATGTAAACTGTCTAAAATATACCAAAAAATTGTAGCAGTCTTTGAATTCATTGGCACACAAACCAGACTTACGGGCCAGGGATATAGGTCAGTGGCACAGTGCCTGCCTGGCAAGTACAAGGTCAAGTTCGATTCCTGTTATCAAAAAAAAAAAAAAAAAAGGAAAGGAAAAAAATTTTCCATAAATCAATCTTGATCAATACTCCAGACAGAATAAAAAACATTCTCAAAGAGGGATTTTTATATTAAAGCCACCAGAGCTATTAACACTCTTTCATTTTTGACCAGAAATAGTGTTTTGAAAAAGTTTGACCATGTATACTACAGAAACCCTAGACCAGCGGTGGTCAACTTTAGGCAGAGATGCCTCAGCAGACTGTGTGCATCATTGAAAGCTCTTAAAGTTTTGCCACCACTGCACTAGACTGTAGAAAGTAGTGCTTGATGTTTGACTTTGGTCAGAGCTCAGAAGACCAGCATACTGATAAGAATGGAAGCACTATAGGCCAGGCTCCTGAGGTTTCAGTTGAAAACAAGGATTCCATTGTCAATTTGGCTAGAAGCTATGCATGTTACACTTTGACAATAAATTTTTCTAGTAGTGTATTTCTCGGGGTTTACCATCCCAACACTCAGAGGACTACAAGTTCCTAGCAGGCCCAGCTACTGCTCTTACTGACAGGAGAACATGATGTCATAAGCAGGGTGCTGGGTTTTCAAGCATACAGAAGGGAAGAGTTGTGGGATCATAGAAGCTCCCACCCAGATTTCAGAAGAAGGCTTGGGTGGTCAGAACTTTCACACTTTACAGGATAATATTAGCCTGTATTGAGCTCATGTAAGCTCTTTAAACTTTTTGATATTGCTTAATATTTTCGTTGTGCAGGGTTAGCAATTAAAATGTACAAGAGTATGAGACTATGAATGAACACTGGAGGGTTCTGCACTGTTTATGAGCTACCTTGAGACTGGCATGTGCTGAAATATTGAGATCCAAGTGCTGAAATATTTTTTATCATCAAAATGTGAGAAGTTCAATGTTTGAAAAGGTCTGAAACCAATAAAAACTGAGAGATGAATGTTTTGTTTTTCTTTTACATTGAGCCTCAAGATATTTATAACTTCTCTTCTAATTTGTTCTTTAAATCATAGAATTGCATACCTTAATTTCCAAATATTTTAATGTTCTCAATTTTCTTTTTGTTGCTCACTTGAATATACTGCTCTGTGATCAGATTTCATTTGTTAACTTTTTATTCATTTAATGCATGGAAAATTCTGTGGTAAAATATTGTGAGGAATATTCCATAGAAATTTGAAAATAGTACTTAATCTGCCATTGTTTTTAATATATATATTACCATATATGTATATGGTTTTAGTTGTAGATTTATATGGCTTATATATATATATATATACATATTCACATACACACACATGTAGATTTATAAACATGTATACATACACAATGGTTAATAGTGTTGTTTTAAACTTTCTTGTCCTAAGGCTGAGCTTGATGGTGCACACCTGTAATCCCAGAATTTGGGAAGCTGAGGCAGGAGGATTGTCGTGAGTTCAAGGCCAGGCTGAGCTACATGGCAAATTCAAGGCCAGCCTTAAACAGTGAGACCCTGTATAAAAACAAACAAACAAATGAACAAGCAAAAAAAAGAGCTCTCTTGCCCTTACTGACTACTTTTCTGTTTTTATCTTCAATTTATAAGAAGCTATATTAAAATATATAAATATAATTTGTTAATTATCAATTTCTGTTTTTTGACATTGATTTTATGTTTTGTGACAATGTTATGTGCATATTCATATGAAATTTTATATGCTCTGATTTTATTAATATTTTTATGTTTATTAAGTATTATTTGTATTTTCCTCTAGTAGTTTTTCTTATTTTGAAATTTATTCATCTGAGTGTAGCAATTACACTTCTCTTATAGTTCATGCTAATCGGCTTTCTGTCACACTGACAAGATACCTGAAAATAACAAGACAAAGAGGTTCACAGTTTGAAAGTTTGCAATTTTTGTGGTAATCCAGCTTCACTGCTTTGAGACTGAGACAAGGCAAAAAATCATGGTAGAATGACTTGGTGAAGCAAAGCTGCTCACCTCCTGGCATTTGGGAAGCAGAAAGAGGGAGATAGAATAAAGGAGTTAGATTTAACATACACTCTTCCTAATTATACCCCAGTATCATACTTCCTCCAATGGGGCCCCAGCTCCCAACAGCCCATTCACCTATGAGGATAAATCCATTCATGAAGTTAGCATCCTCATGATCCAGTCACCCTGTAAAGTGCCCCTGAGCCTTAATGGAGATATTCTGGATTCAAAGCATAACATAGTTTCTACTGGTATGATATATATTTTGGTTCATTCAATTTCAACTGCTTTATCTCACTAAATATATTTGCTTTTTGAATACATATAAGTGCATATTGCTGTCTCCATGTAGTTTCATAATATGACTTTTTATTTATGTGTTTAATTTACTAAAATTAATATTAATATTATTAGGATTGCATTTAATATTAGAGAAAATTAACACAACATATAAAAACAATTGCATGCCACAAAAACATGAAAATTAGGATTAGATGAACCAAAAGTAAAATGTATAGAAATGAGAACACAAATTATTATATGTAAATCCAATCCAAATTACATTTATATTAATGTACTTTCAATCTTGCAAAATTAAATTGTTGATCAACACAAACAACTTTATTTATTAATTACTGTATTCTGGTATTTCCATTCTCTTATAATCTCTCATTGCTTTCTGCTTCTATATTTGAAAATTCTGACCACATACAGTACATAGCAAATCAAATAATATTTGATATTTTCTATCTGGTTTCCCTAAATTAGTATAATGTTTTCAAAGTTCACCCAAAGAGTACATTTATCTGTACTGTGTTCCTTTTTATGGCTGAAAAATTTTTTATTGTTTACTTATTCCACATTTTTTAAATTCCTTCCCTTCTTGAAATGATGAACATTGGTGTAGGTACCTTTGAAAGCAACTTACTTGGAATTTGTGGAAATTCTTCTATGTATAGATTAGTATCTTTCAGCAAATTTTCAGATTTTTAGGTATTCCTTCTTCAAATAGTTAATGTATTTTCAAGATATTTTGCTGATGTGACCAATTCCTAGATACTTCTGCTCATCCATTGTTTTAGTTGCTTTTCTCTCATTGCTGAGACCAGACACCTGACACACAAATTAAGGAAGGAAAGTTTTATTTAGCTCACAGTTGTGGAGGGTTCAGTCCATAATCACCTGGCTCCAAGGCAGAGTGGTACATGGTACAGGCTAATAGTTCATGGCAGCTGGAAGGCAACAAAATCAATAACAGCAAAAGGGGTGAAGCCCAGAGAGAATATTCTTTCTGTCCCTTATATTGTATGTAGGCCACACCCAACCTAGTGTGTGTGTAGTACTCACACCCACAATCCCATCATCGGATCATGAATTAATCACAAATTCTAGAAGACTGCCCCCATGACTGCATGAGAGTTTGGGAGAACATCCAGACTCACAACCTTAACAGCCATCTTTCAAAGTGCCACTCTCATGGTATATTTAAGACTTTGTCTTTTGTTTTATAACTCATTAGTTTGAATATGATGTATCTAGATATTGTTTCCATTGTGTGACCCTAGATGGGACTCACTATACTTCTTAGCTGGTAGATTAATATTTTACATCTAATTTCAGAAAATTTTGAACATTTTTTTCACGTATTTTTCTGATTTTTCTCTTTCTTTTCTTTTTCTGAAGAGCATGTGTTTTTACTACACATAGTCCCATAATCTTTGAGACTATAAGATTTTAAAATGTTTTCAAGTTTCTTGATTATGTAATTTGTTATTCTGACCTCAACTTTATTGTTTTGTTCTTTTTGAATCTTACATTGAGCTCATCTAGTGAATATACAGTTTCAGTTTTCTTAATTTTCAAATCTGCAGTTTGAGTTTCGCTTTATCTTTTAAATATTTTCCATTTTATGGAATGGTTTCCATTGCTAAATAAAACTTTCCTTGCTTTCCTTCCTAGAACTATCTTTTAAATAGTTTCCATTTTTCTGTGGAGATTCTCTATTGACTGTACCATGGTCATCACATTTCTCTTTAAATATTTGAATATAATTTTGTTTTTAACAGACTGAACATAATCCTATTGAATCCCAGTCACAATTCCAATGAATTTGTTTCTGAATATATTCTTTACATATCTCAGTCTTTTTGTTTTTGAAAATAAGAATAATAGGTCTTGTGTTGAACTTGATTTTTTAGGCCTTCTTTTGTTCTTTCCTGCCTCTCTCCATTTTTCTCCTCTCCCTGTGTTATAACTTGGAGCAAGAGGCCCTGCCAAAGCCTCATGTGGTCATAGGCAGGGCTTTTTCAGAGATTGCTAGGCCTAGGGTGTGTGATGATGGGATCAAAATTGTGATGCTAAGATTAAGGATGTGGGTGCTACTACCCACCCTGAGTAGGCTTGAGAAGACAGAAGGGACAGAAAGTGACTTGCTATTTGTAGAACGCTCACTTGCTTTGCTACCTTCTGCCCACCATGAATTGTTTCTTTTTCCCAATGCCTGTCTGCCATGCCATTTTGCCTTGGAGCCAGCTGATTATGAACTGAAACCTCTACAGATTGTGAACTAAATAAACCTTTCCTCTGTTAACTTTGGGTGTCAAGTATGTCATCTTAGCAATGAGGGAAAAGTAACTAAGACACCCTGTCCCTTCCCTTCTTTCCTTCCTCTCACTCTTCTCCATGTCCTCTTATTTCTTCTTTCCATACCTCTCTTTTGTTTGTTGTTGTTATTTTAACAAATATGAACTTAAATTGTGAAATCTGCTCCTCAGATACCTGTTTCACAGTTTCTAATCATTTATGTTTCTGCTCGAGGACACTGAAACTATAAAGCTTCCATCATCTGCTGATAAATCAATATGAGTTTATGCATGTCAGTCAAAACTTATTTGAAGTTCAACAAATTATCGAGCTTGATTTGGCTGCCACATTAGGCTAGATCTTTCAGATTCCCTCCACATGCTCCTATTTTCTAATCATGACCATTCTGAAAAAAAAGAACCGTATGTCCCATGCCACTCTTCATATTTTATGGGATGACTGGAAAGTAGGTTAATGTGGGGGAGAGATATAAATATTTTAGTCAAATATGAAAACCAAGAAAAGCTTGAAAAATATTCTAGACCAAAGTTGACTGAGAATTTCCATTACTATTATATGTGCACTTTATAGACAGAGAAAAGGAAATGATATGTAGAAACAACTTGATTGTCTGCTGTCAGAATTTGCCTTTTATCATTATGATGAGATCAGTTGGCAGACTATGATTGAGTGAAGCTGGACTACTACTGAAAGACTGAAACTCAGCTGGATTACTGTTGGTTTATACATCAAACTTGAGTATAGTTCACTATGGTTGGAGCCACTGGGAACCACATTTTGTCACTTAAAAAGGGCAACAGGATCTTGCCAAACTTAGTTTAATAATGCCTTGATTTTTACAGTGACAAATCAATGCATGTTGGTAAAAATTACATTCACATAAGCACTTAATATAGTAAAAGCCCATTACAAGGAAAAAGTGGGGATTGAGAGTCTAGAGTTTTATTTCTTAAGGTGTGCTTGGGAGAACCTGGGCAGCTCAATTAATCCCCATGCTTCAATATTTCCCATCCGTAATTCAGCATTTGGGTTACCTAGTCTGGCAGTTATCTCCAGGTGTCTCACTATGGCACAACTGTAATACATTTCACCTTAATACAGAGTTTTGGTCCACACACTGAAATTCTGATCCAGTGGATGTGGAGGTAGACAGAGTCTTTATCTTGTATTAGTTTTTTGTTTTTGTTTTTGTATTTCCCATAGATTTTATATGGATCTGGAATTTGGAGATTTTCTTTCCTTCTGTGTCTCACCTACTCTAAGATTTCTCAATTCTTTTTCTGGCGTTCATCAAGTATCAAAATTATGCAGTATATCTACAGTGTTTCCTTGGTACATTGTTTTTCCCTGAAATAAAGCATTTTTTCCATGTCTGCTCATTATGGTACTTGGATCAATCACTGTATATAGTTTATGTAAGTGTTAGAAGCTCAGTTGAAAGATTACTTATAGAAAATGCTGGTACAGCCTGGTCTGCTTGGGCCAATGATGCATGTCAGTCCAGAGCGGACTGAGAAAATCCTGGGATCAGTCATTAGGTTGTCTGCTCATATTTCCTAAGAAAGTGTGTTTTTGCTTATGATCTACTGCTAATGTCTTTTTTAAAAATTGCAAACTTTAAGAGAAAACTAAAAAAATATTATACAACATAGGCTTTCTGGGGAACATATGCATAGAAATTTCAGTGAAAGCATGTGATGGCATTGATGGGCCCTAATAAAATCCAGGAGCAAAGAAAAATAAATGGAGATAGCTTATCTGCTTTTTGCCTCCTATTGTTTTTATATGAGAAGTGTACATAGCACACATCTGCAATTGCTGTAAAACACTGATTGTGTTTGCATCGGTTGCTGGCACAAAGAGCTAAGATAAAGTTATAGCAGAGAATGGCAAATTGAAACAACCATGAACTAAATAAATTTTATAATTATACTAGTTTAACGGACAAGTTGCTTAAATATTTTTAATTATATTTTTTCAATCAGTCACACTTTTGTGCTTTATACATTTGTGAGTTTTTCAAGACATGCATTTGTGTCCTGTTTTAGGGAAAGCAGAGGAAAATGTGTCTCACAAAAGTGACTTGCACAAAGTCACAGGGAAAGCAAACACATTTAACGTGCATACTCAAATACATAATCAGTACCAAGGACTTTGTACTTTTAGAATTATTCAACAATGAAAATTGGAAAGTGGATTGTGTGAGACAATTAATTATGGTATTTGCTAGAGTAGGAATTCTTCAAATACTTGCTAGGTGATGGCTTTGGAAAACAACAAAACAAATAAACAACTTTTGCAGGAGAACTGAGATGTGTAATTTATCACAAAATGCTGAAAGATTTGGGAAGAAGTTCAGACACCCAAACCAATAGCAAGCATAACTGTGTTTTCCATCTATCACTCCATATTAGAGATGACAATTTATGTAGTGGATGCAACAGCATTGTTGTAGTTCATGGTGAAATTTGCTGCTTGGAATTATCAGACATCTATTTTAAGGACAATTTTGTCACCACTTCCTTAAAATTCTTTTACTACTCTACACATTTCAAAATATGTATTTATTCAATTTCTGGATGTGTTGAGTTTCATTCTTCAGTTTCAATAGCACATATTTTTGTGTCCCTTATTGATGGTTCCTGATGAATTCCTAGACACATTTAATCTTTAAAATCAATCCTGCCTCATTCCCTTCACATCACATCAGAGCAAACAAGAGAAACAAAATGGTGTGTGCTTTTGGATTCTGGATTATGATTTAAAATGTGCTGATACTGCCAAAAGTCTTAAATTTAAATTAATCACTGCATAAAAGAGTAATTTCCCTGGCATGCTGTGTTCTTCAACTGAAGAGATTTATCTTGGATGAGTGCATACTTCCATTCTGGCAAATGAACATTAATAGAAGTACTTTGGGTAAAATGAAGTGATAATGAAATGAAATTTGCTGTTTGAGCCAAATTTTTAGTCGAAATTAGAATGTATAAATGAAGCAGTTGATCGGCATAAAATTATGGAACGTGTTTTCCTTTAAAATTATGCAATTTTGATTAAGCTCAAGAATAGCCCTCATTTACCCCTCTTTCGGATCTGATAGATTCATTTGATGACCAGAAACTGCTGCTTTCTCCAGGTTGGAAATATTGCTTCTAGACAGCTGCTACTCATCATTTCCTTCCACCTGCAAGAGCCATGCTAGGTGCACAGGATTAGCCACTGTGCTTATCAGAATCTCTGAGCCATGACCAAAATAGCTGCTGCAGTTTTAGCATTTTGGTGTCCTAGGGCCTTCTTGTCCTCTTCTCCATTCTCCTGAGTGCCCCTTGACTGTTGTGTGCTTCCTTGCCTTTTAGAATCCCTATTTTGTGTTCTTTGTAACAGATGTTCTCATTCTCCCTAAATGTGGACCTCATGGCATGCTCTGTGGCTTGGTTTCTGCCTCCTTAGTATTGTTGTCCATCTGCTAATTGCTGAATTTCTTTATCAGTGAGAACCTTGCTAATAAATAGGGAAATCAAGTGACAAAAAGACCAACAACAAAAATTTGTTTTTACTTTTCAATTTTGAATTATATAACTGATAAACATAGGGAGGAAATTTATGTTACCCTCCACTCCAAATTAAATGTTTCTAGGCCCTTGATGTTTAGAATATCACCATGGCATTATTATGGCATTTTCTAATTGTGTTATCATCATTACTTTTGAGGGGCTCAGTTTGTGTACAAGTGCACCAGATATCAAATCTGTTAGTTAAAAGGTTGAAGGAAGTTAAAACATCTGCCCAGACCCATTCGTCAGTCTCACTTTGGTGGTGGGGGCAGGGGGTTGAATGGATCAGCAAGTGAGAAATAAATACATAATCAGAGTTAAGCTTCATGTTAACCTGACCTCTTGGTAAACAGACTGATGATATCTGCCCAATAGGAATAGAATTCATTTCTCAGGTGTTCTTGGCTGGATGTTCCTAACCAAGGATCACTCAGGGTCTGCTAGCATGGCTTCCTGGAGATAGTCTCATTAACTATCCAGTTCTCAGGACTATAAAATAAGTATTTCATACTTGCCAGACTGGCCCCCTGTGACTTGGCCCTGCTACCCTTACTTAGAGACCTCATGTATTCTAGGCCAGAGGAGTACACCCAACATGATAAAAATTTTGGGAGCAATTTTTGATACCTCTGCTTTGTATGATTATTTTAAATACCTGTGTCCTTAGCATTATTTAGTGAGGTCTGATGCCAGTTCAGGTCTAAGATTCATGTTAGTCTGCATAGATAATCTTATTTTCTGAATCAGTTCAACGTTTTAGTGTGTGACTATCAGAATTTGAATCTGCAACTTTTACCCATGAACTTGGGCAATTTAATCTTTCAGTGATTAATTTTCCTATTCTTAAAATGGAGTAAAGGAGTAGTTTCCATTTTGCATATGCATGTTTAACATAGAATGATATCTAATGCTAAACTTGAACCTAATGTTGGATATTATTATTATTCACTTTAAGAACTGAACCACGGTATTGAGCCAACAATCATCATACACCTCTTGTGGATCATGTGCTGGGTCAAATATTTCACTGTTTTACTAAGATCTGGGGTATACACCTCAGTGGAATAGTGCTTCCTTGTCCAGTGTGCATAAGGGCCTGCCTGGTTCAACCCCCAGCTAGTAACAAACCCTCAATAGTAACAAAGGAAATCAACTGACAAAAAGACCAACAATAAAAAAGACATTGTGTTTCTAGGAGTTTTGCAGTAATCCCATTGAATATTAGGAAGGATCACCACAAATGTGGAGGAGACTAAAATTTGTTTTTACTTTTCAATTTTGAATTACATAACTGATAAACATAGGGAGGAAATTTATGTTACCCTCAACTCCAAATTAAATGTTTCTGGACCCTTGATGTTTAGAATATCACCATGGCATTAATATCACCTGGGAATTTGTTAGAAATGCAGACTTTGACTCTACCATTGAAATGCTTATTAAATATTTGTGCATTAACAACAGTTAACAAGACTCCCTTTCCTTGAGCTGGAGTAATTTGTATGGCTGTTAAAATCTGACGAGTTCTTTTTTGTTAACTTTCTATATTTGTTCTATGTCATTTTATCAAATACAACTGACACGTTTTCTAAATAAACTGGTTTAAATGCAGCAGATTGTTAGTGAACTTCGTGGTTTAATGTTCAGCTACAATTTTGAGGTCATTTCACTAGTGCTCAGTGCTAGTGCGAAGGAGGAAAGAACACAAGACTGAAAATAAAGGCGAAGCTTTTAACAGAAGAAGAGTTTCTTAAGGAGTTAAAAGCCTCTTCTCATAGAACTACTATCCATCCTAAATTAAAAAGTTAATATACAGTCATGTAAGACTTAAGTATATGAGTTAATATATAGTCATGTGAGACTTAAGTAAAAATAAGTCTTCACTGTCCATATTTTATTTTTCTTATGTCTGTAAACAGAATCAAATACACACCATAAATATCTGAAGTCACTGAGTTTAAGGATCTTTGGAAAAGTAACTTAGCTCCACATTTGATATGATTTCTTTTGCTCGATTGTAAGATCTATAAAATATTTTGCAAAAGTTTTGTTATATACTTTTTTATGGATCAGATTTAAGTTGGAGAAATTCGTGCTAGTTGGTTACCCTATTGATTAGGAGACTACTTGGAATACTAATAGCATTTTCTGTTCATAACAATGCTAAACTTCCAGGCACATTAAATGAATTATTGAATCAATAATGATGATCATATTAAGCAATACATCATCATTTTAAAAAATGAGTGCAGCACAAAGAATCATTAAAACACTAAATGAAAGGAAAAAAAAAACACTTTGATAATATTCAACTTGTAAAAACAATAGCCAGATGCTGATTTTAATTCTCAATCTGCCTGGGGACCTTGGAAATGCATTTCTACAGCTTTAGGGATATAGAAATAAATGTTAACAACCCAAGAAGAGAACAGAGAGATGCTATTTATTCAAAGTGTGCTACAGCATGTGTATCAGCAGTTATCATTTGCATATTAAATCTCTTAGGGAAGAATTCAAAATATACATGAAAGAATTGAAAATATAAAATATTCTATTATTGTATCTAAAAATAATATAGTCTAATGTCCCTAGCTTTAGACCTGTGTTTTCTAATATTAAAAGTCATTTAAAATTATATATATTTGGATGATTACTGGGTAAAATGCTGCCAACAAAATTGTAAGAGAAAAAAGAAAAAAAGAGAGAAAAAAAATTGTAAGAGAAAAAACTCAGGTCTATTACTGAGATGATTTAGCAACTCTTACTTTCTGTCTCCTCTGGACCTCAGAATAAAGATATTTTTTCTGTCTAGGATTTTAGAAGAAAATTTTAGAAGAATTTACCTGTTGACTGAAATTTATAGCAGTACTGATAAAATTAGAAGTCATCAATGCAACCATGAAAGTAGGGAAACCACAATGAGGAAGGAGATGGAGAGATGTGTAAGCATTGCGGGCTCAAGTCATTGCCTGAGAGAATTTTTTTTGTTGTTTTTATTTTATTTTATTTTTTAGAAAAGAGCCAATAAAGTCATTTTAGCAAACATTTGAATATTTGAAAAGTTCCAAGTACAGTTGTAAGAAATAGTGGCTTTTAATGTAATAAAATATAGTTTATCCCTCACACAAATTAGAGTGAAACAGAAAGCAATCAAATCAGTGATCGTAATGACCCCATTATTACCCTTTTGGCCAAAATTACTTTTCCCAAACTAGATCTTTTCTGGTTTCATGTGAGTTTTAGGATTGTTTTCTCTACTTATGTAAGGAATTTTGTTGATGTTTTGATTCAGATTGCATTAAACCTATGTAACAGTTTTGTAAGTATGGTCATTTTCACTGTATTGGTTTTGACTATCAAAGAGCAAGGACTCACTTTCCATTTTATGATATCCTCTTCGATCTTCTTTTTCAGAGTACTATAATTTTCAATGTAGAGGTCTCTCATTTCCTTTGTTAGATTGACTTCTAAGTGTCATTTTGCTTGATTCTACCATGAAAGGTGTTGATCTCCTAATTTCTCTCTCAGTGAATTTGGCATTCATTTACAGGAATGCTACTGATTTTTGAGTGTCGAACTTGTATCCTGCTGTACTACTGAATTTGCTTATTCATTCCAGGCATCTTTTGGTGGTGTTTTTGGGGTCTTCTGTGTAGACGATCATGGCATCAACAAATATTGATAATGTAACCTTTTACTTTCCTATCCCATATTCCTTTTATTTCTTTCTTTTGTGTAATTGTTCTGGCTAATGTTTCCAAAAGTATAAATCAGTATGGATATTCCTCAAAAATCTAAACCTAGAAGTTCCACTTTACCTAGCCATTCCTCTTCTGTGTTTTGTTCCCCAAAAGGGGCTAAAAACATGTATACCCATAATTAGAACAGTGCAATTTATAATAATTAAATGTTGGAAACAGCCCATCCATATGACCATCAACAGATGGATAAAGAAAATACAGATTTTATATACAATGGAGTACTACTCTGCCACAAAGAAGGATAAGTTTGAAACATTTTTAGGTAAATGGATGCATCTCAAGACCATAATCTTATGTGAAATAAGTTAGATATACAATTTTAAATATCACACTGTTTCTCTTGTGTGAGGAACTCAAAGTATAAATAATGAGTAAAATGGAGCATAGATATGGGGAAGTAGAAAGAACCTGTTCTTATAGGAAGGGGGAGGGAGAAGGGAAAGAAGGGAAAAGGAATTTTAAAAAGAAAATGAAAGGAAAAAAATAGAAACAAAGCTTTTGTAAATGGGGAGGGTAAAAAGTTGAAGGGAGGGGAGGGAAATAGGGAAAAACTAAGATATATTTTGTATAGGTACAAAATTCCCATGATGAATGTGATCATTATGTATGAAAAACATGCATTAATAAAAATTAAAAATTAACAGAAAGAAGAAATTATTCACTTTTATTCAGATGTAAAAATCTACCATCTAAATCTGACAATGTGTTTTGAGGAAGCTTCAAATTTATTTTAATTAGTTGATGGGGCATCATCTTACTTTTTAAAGACTGTTTCTCAGTTTTAAAAAACATTAGAAATTTTGATCTTTATGCAAATTACAAACAGAAATTTTAAAGAAATATAAAATTTGGTCTCATTCTAAAGATATTAAAACTAATAATTTGAACTCCTTGTATTTTTGGATAAGTATTGTACACAAAAACTCCTTGTGGTTGTGAAATTTCAAATGTTATAGCATTACAGACATAGTTTTCGTATATTAATTGAGAGAGAGAAAAAGTAGACTTCAAAGGCACGGTAAGTTTCTTTCCTTTAAGCTTCATTAAAAAAAAAGGGTAACAATGGAAAGTAAACATGATGAGGTTGGAACATCTATTTTAGTAGCTATGCAAAAGAATGAAAGATGATGCTTTTGTGGGAAAAATGAATTTCTCTAAAAACTACGTAGTTTTTAGTTACTTCAGTTTTTCTACCAATTTGCAGAAAAGAATTTTTTTGTATGTCACCCTTGAAAATTATTCAGTTAGTCAAAGAAAATATTCAGAGTGAGAAATTTGACAAGCAGCTGACTTATTAGTCAGAAGCCATGTCACTGTTTGATTAAAACAACTAATGCATTTTTACATAAAATAATTTTCATGTACTTCATGTGGGAAATGTACTTTGTATTTACTCGACATCTGACTAACGATTCCATGGCTTCTATGCACAATCCAATAAACACTTAAGAGTGATTCTATCGAAGTCATCGTCCTATGAATCTCTAGTTCTGCAGTCTCCAACAGAAATACAGTCAATGCAAGACACAAACGTGAATCCCATGTGGTATTTTAAATTTTCTAGTAGCAACATAGAAAAGACAAAAAGAAGCTAGTATTATTAAATGTAATATATATTATTTAAACTGACATTTCAAATCATTTTATCATTAGATTTTTTAGTAACTTTTGAAATCCAATGCATATTTTATGCTGAGTTCATTTAATTGAGACAAACTCTATTTGATGTGAAAAAGAGCCACATCTGTCTACCGACTCTCACATCTAACAGCAGAGTTCTGAATCTTTAAGTTATCCCAAATTTTCAACTGGCATTGCAAAATTACTTGAGAAAGAAGGTTAAACATTGTGCAAGTACAAAAGGGTGAAATCAAGCATATAAATGTAGCATAATGAAAGATCTCTCCATGAAGTTAACAACAGATGATTTTTTAAATAAATTTCAATGTATTTAATTTACTTTTATTTCCAGCTCATAACATTTACTAATCATATGAAGCTACTGTGATTCTGCATGGGAATCTTATCTTCCTTAAGTGATACTGTGATTTTTAAAATCAATATTCTTGAAAAAAATGAATATTGAAAAATAACTACTTTTCTGTAACTGCTACAACAAAATTTACTACCTCTAAAACAAAGTAGAGAAGAAAGTTTAAAAGTGAGTAGTTTGGAAATAAATGACTGAAATAAAGGAATATAGATTTCATAGTTACAGGGTCATTGTTTTAATTAGGAAGACTTAGCAGTTTTTAGATGATAGTTGGCAAAAGAAAGTGAACAATCTAAGGAGTATTTTCAGTGGCCCATAAATCTGTGTATTAGAGCCATTGGGTTGATTAATTTGTTCACAGCAACACCGCATGCTGTTTAGTAGCTTGCTGAATTCTTGCAGATTGTAGAATTCTTCAGATTTTTTTTTTCTATTTTACATGTCTACTTTTTTCATGATTCTAACTAATCTTTCATACTGATGTAAACTTTTGTATATAGTTGTCCTTAGGGAGGGAATGTAATAGCTGTGTCCATCTATTACATGTAACTTAAATTTTGTGCATATGTAAAGTATGTTAGTAAACTGCTTTACAAAATTGTGTGACCTAGTTATTCAGTGCTTTGAATATCATTGGCTAGGAATTTGACAAAATTTAATGAATGGCAATTTAAGATAAATGTCAACACTTGACGCTAAAGCATACTGTAGATCTATGAAGGGTAAATAAAAAGTTAGAAAACCTCTGGAATATATAGTGCATGGATAAGAAAAGTGTATCTATGTAGGTAAATAAGGATGCACATTACACTGTTCTAATCCTATCTTGTAAGGATATTACTTATACATGATTAAACTGATGAAATACATTTTATACCTTTCCTGGCAACCTAACAATGGAAATAACTCTATCAATTTTAGTGTAACTTGTCTTTATTAACTCCGATTATCCTGGGCTTTTGGTGACCACACATGAAAAAAAATTAGTATTTTACACAATGTTTTATTCCTGATGTTATTTTTAAAGCATTATTTAATCTAGGAAGAGAAACAAGATACTTCAGTGATCAAGAATAACAGTTTATACAAATTTAAACATAAGGTATGACTCAAACCATTTCAACTGTGCTTTTGGATTATTATTGGGCATTTCTATTGTTTTCTATATATTTTATATTAGAAATCCCCATAATTCCTCTGATTCAAATACATTTTTTATTGCTCTATTTCATCCCTTTTGCCTTCATGTATTGATCCTAACTATGAGGTAGTTTTCATTCCTTGGGAATAACTGGCCATGATTTTCTGCTAGGCACTTGCAAATCACCTTGGAAGGGCTTTGCCCGGTATGCTTCACCTGATTAATTCCTAGTCAACCCTCAAGACTTTGCTCAGTGGCAACATAACAAAGAGGTTTCCCTGAACTGCCACTCTAGTGAGGTTGTCCTCTCTGCTTAGAGCTCCCAAGTTAGGAATGCTTAATAGTCTAAGTATCCCTTTTTCTCCACCAGGTTGTGAGCTCCCTGAAAGCATGAGATACAGTGTAGATATTTATCTAGTGCCAGTGCTGACATCATATTACATTTATTTGTTGGAGAAATCAGTGAATGGTTAAATGACTGAGAAGATGCTGAATGGATGACAGACTGCATGGGTTACTTGCTTGAGTAGACTTCATTCCATAACCTTTATATGTAAGAGATTTCAAACGAAGTCCTAGGAAGAAGCATTTAATTTGCTGTTAATTTGCAAATGGATTCCTAGTTTAATAATTGTTGCATAAGTTTTTTTTTCTGATAAACAGTGTATACAACTATGCCTATATTCTAGAGAAAAAAGAACCTTATATTATTAAAATGAGATTCAGAAGTTGTTTTCATTCCCTGTCATACCAAAGCACTTGGATGAACTTGCACTACCTTTTACAAATTTAGGGTACTATTTTATACTTTAAGTAACATATTTAAAAGTATCATCATTGATCAAAATTGGTTTAGAAACAACACATCCTTTAAATAAGACCTTTAGCTGGAAGGAAGAATTTAGTGCAAGTGAATGTTTTTGCCAATCTAAAGCCAGATCACCCTTTTTTGTTTTTTAACATTATTAATTTTCTCACAGGGCCATTGTTTCCATAATAGTTGAAGAAACACTTCAGGAAACAGTAAAACTGTGTCTGTAATCATTGCATTGAGTGATTCTCAGAGCTGCACATTTGTTTGAAAAGAACTAATGATCTTGGATTTTTTCCAGGCCTCATACACATTTGGAATATTTATTTTATTCAGGAAAATGGTATAAGCACATGTCTCCTGTCTTAAAGAAAAGCTGTCTTAGATCACCTCATGCATAGACTTAATAAACTCTCCACAATAAAATGGTGTTGATTATTGCTTTACACAGTCGTAGCAGCCTCATTAGTTTCACTACATAGCTTGAAATGGTTTCATGCCAAATTAAAAATGTAGGTCATTCAAAGGACTAATGGTGCTAGTTCAGCATGAAGTGATTTCTAGCTCACCCATATCCAACAGTCTTTTATCTTCTTCTATTGTAAACCATTTCTCGCAATGGTTATAATTTTGTATGTCATTTTTATGAAAGAACTTGTAATTGTATTGTTAGAAACACGTGCCTTACATGTCCACCAGATTATAGAATGTTTAAGAGCGTAATTGTCAGTGCCTGAGAAAGTACCCAGAAGATTTATCTTCATTTATTCTCATGAAATAATTTGCAGAATTTTATTATTTCCAGAAATACATTCCATTGAATAGTTATTCTGTTATCTGTGAATGTGTGCTATATGAGAAGGAAGAAATAATCAAGTAAATTTGAGAAATTAATAATGAAATTCTTTTACACATATTTCAGTACTATAGGACTGCTAGAAGTAATCCCACTAATGACAATAGATACGTCGTGCTTGTCATTTCTCAGCTTACTTAGATTTTCAGTAGTAGCTATCATTGCTGATTGCTCATGAAATGTGTCCAAAACTAAAACTTATTTATTCTGAACTAATACACTTACATCTTTCAAATATCAAAAATATATAAGGTAAAAATTACACTTACATATCTCTATGCGCAGTCTTTTTCCTCTATTTAGATTTTTTATATTTAAGAAAATAAACATATGCATTCATGTATGCATGTATGTGTATACTGTGCATGTTTTTCTTTCTAATGCACAGGATAACATATCATTCAGAATTTCTTATAATGTGTTCCTCTCATGTGCTTGTAGTTGTCAAAGTTAATAATTAGGAATATTGCATTGAAAGTTTTAATTAAAACTTCTTGGCTGGGGATATAGCTCAGTGGCACAAGTGCCTGTCTGGCAAGTGCAAGGTCCTGAGTTTAATTCTCAGTACAAAAAAAAAAAAAAGAAAAAAACCAAAAACCAAAACTTCTTTTTAATTTTATTTCCTTATACAATTTTGGCCACATTTTGGTATCAATGTCATATTTGCTTCATAAAAATTGGACAATCAAATACATTTAAAATGTATTTCTGTAATAATTTAGATGGCACTAGATTTACGTGCTCTTAGAGATTTGCTTGAGTTCTGTGTAATATTTGGATCTTGCATTATTCTGGAAGCAATTTGAAATAATTTTTATAACATAGAGGTCCAACAGTTTAGATTGCAAATCTCTCCTAAGGCTAACTTTGGTTAATTATATTTTTCTAAACATTATCATCCTGATAAAAATTGAAAACTTACTATGAAAGAATTGACCAAAGTAGTTACCTTTCATAGTTAGTTTCCTTCTTTTAACATTTTAAATTAGATGTGGTGGTACATACCTGTAATCCCAGCACTCAGCAGGCTGAGGCAGGACGATTACCAAGAGTTTTAGGCCAGTCTGCACTAAATAGTGAGATCCTATCTTTAAAAAAAAATCAGGAATTTTCTTTATTTTAATACTTATGGTAACTTCTAACCTACCAATTATTATATTTTTAAAAGATATAATTTTTAGAAATATCGATTAATTCTATTTAAAATTTTTTCTTGTTTGCTTTTGTAAACATGTATGTTGTAGTCAGGGGTTATAAGGAGAACAACTGCATACAGGACACAAAATTTATAGTACTGTTTTATGATGGTTACCCAGAGTTAAACACAAGAAAGTGCAGGAAAATCTGTCCATAACATTAAAGACCCAGAATATTCAGCCAAGGGTCTGGATCCCACAGTAATGTTTTGCATGAGTCCAGCTAAAGACTCAGAGTGCATGACAGTGCCTCCCACAAATCCAACTGGAAATCTAAGAGCCCAAAATAAGGACTCATGCCAGTCTACTTTATGGATCTGTACTGGGAAGGCCAAAGGTCGGCAGTAGAAGCTAGAAAGTCTATGCCAGCGGGGTGAAGGAGCTGTGCAGTACATTGAGGTTTCTACACTGGAGCCAAGAAGTCATGCTCAAAATAAGCACCAGAGCTCCCCTGAAGAGTACCATGGCCATCCTCACGGGCAGTGAGGTCCCGATTCCTCCAATGATGAGAACAGTCGAGTACAGGTCAGGAAGCAGTGTGACAAGCTTCTCCAGCACACATCTTCCCCTCCAGAACCAGGAAGCAATGCTCAATATAAGGAGCAGGGCTCCCCCAAAATGAACTACAGCCACCATCAGCAACAAGGTCCCAAGTTCCTCTGATGATAATGGCCGAATCCATATTTGGGAAGCCAGCAAGACAAGCTCCTCCAGGAGAACCAACAGTTTGAAACAGCAACACTTAGGAGAACTTACAACGCCTCTCTCTTCTTCTCCATGTCTCTGTTTATGCTGGCAACTTTCCTCAGGCGGGCCATCTATACTCAGCACCACGCTGATGTAATTCAGCTGGTGTTAAGTTGACCACCAGTGTTTAATCCATAACACATGTATAAACACATACGAATTTTTCCTTCTCCTTTTTTCAAAATATTTTCTCTTACAGTAACTTTGTGAAATGAATGCTTCAATCATTTTTTTATTCAATTAACATTATCAGGTTGGATTTTCCTAACAGCGTTGCTTTGTTGGAAGTAGGTTCCAAAATAAAATACTTATTTTGTTGTTGCTTTGTACATAATGTGAATGTTACACTTACATTTTATTTGCCCCACAAGTCTTTGTTTGTTCGTGATGCTAGGGACTGAACTCTGGTCCTTAACATTGAGCTACATCCTTAGCCTTATTTTTTATTTTTTATTTTTGACATAGTCTCACTAAATCATTAAATTGCACAGGGTGGAATCCAACCTGCTATTCTCCTGCCTCTGCCTGGTTTGTTCCAAGAGATTTTAAAGTTAGAATTTAAATTTGTGCATAACCGGATCACTTTTTTCTGCTATTACTAATTTCTAGCACTGTTATGTTAAGGTCAGAAAATGTAAATGATACGTGCTACTTTTTGTTTTTTAATATTCTTAAGTTCATTGTGGTTTAATATATATTTTGTTCTGTAAGATAATTTGCGATATAGGCAACTGCCTAGAAGATAATATGAGGCCTTATAGAAATCAATGTTGTATTACTATGTATTGCTTCCATTATTTTATTTGTTATTGGTTTTTTTCAGTACTATTCTGTTTGACTACATTAGGCCAGATGGTAAGGTCAATTATTTTGAAGACAATAAGAGGTATTACAAGGGGAAATGAGGAAGGAAGGAAGGGAAAAGAAAAAAGACATAGGTTTATATGAAGGTATACACAAAATGGTTTAAGAGACTATACTACTAAATGCATTAACTGGTGAGAGAGAACAGTTGATACTCTTGATTAGATCAATTTTACATGTCTATATCTGTCAATCTGAGCAACCCCCTTGAAGGTAACGATATACAATGTTACAACCACTGTAAAATTCCAATCATCTCATTTTGTAAACCTATAATGTTGCAGTATCAGATATGTTGTTGCTGTTTGTTGGTCCCTTTAGTTTTTTGTTTCTCTTTTCTGTGACCATTCTTTTATTCTTTATTGGTTTTATTCTGAACTATTTTGCTTGATTATAGTAGCCTGATGATATGGGCAGTTATTTTAATGATAATAAGAGGTGTTCTAAGGGGAAAGGAGGAAGGAAGGAAGGGAAAAGGAAAAAGACATAAATTTATAAATAGGTATACATAGGACAATTAAGATGACTATATTACTAAATACATTAGCTATTGAAAAAGAGCAGTTAGTACTCACGATTAGATCAATTTTACGTCTATATCCGTTAATCTGAACAACCCCTTCAAAGGTAACAATATGCAATATTGCAACTACTGTCAAATTTCAACCATCTCATTGTGTAAACCTATAATGTTATCGTATCGGATTTGTTGTTGTTTGTTTGTCTTTTTTGCTTTTTGTTTCTCTCTTCTGTGCCCATTTTCTCTTAAATAAAAAAAAGATAATTTGCTTTAAAATATTTTTACTTATGACTATGCAGAATATGTGTGTGAGCATAAGTTTAGATTCATACACACACACATCACAATTTATAAATGGTCATGTACACATAACATACAAAACTTCCTTCTCTATCTCCACTTCATTCATGTTATTACTCACCCTATTTTATCTAAGGCTATTACAAACTTAAAAACCTGTGTAAATATCTCCTCTTCTAGCACTTGCACTCTCCTCTTTATTGTTGTCTTATTACTGTATGATGAATATTCTACTCTACATTTGGTACGTACATATTTATAAAGGTTAAGTTTCTTTTTGAATGGCATTCTTTAGCACTAAACATTGTCCTTACCTTGTTCAAAATTTTAGTGGTCTGATTTTATGACTTTTTGTTCCTGCTTTCCATTTTTATTCTTCCCTCTTTCTTCCACGATTTTCTTTTCTTTTTCCTTCATTCTTCATGATATGTTTTACCATCTTTTTATTTTTAATTTTTAAAATTGATCTATTTTACTTGTATTTTTACATACAAGTGCATTTGATTTTGTTTTGTGATTTTGTCTGAAATGTCACCTGGTAAATAATGGTATGTTTTAAATTTTTGATTTGTACATGTTATATAAGCCTTTTAATATATTAACTACATTTATCTTTTCTGTGGATGTGTGTGTGTGTGTGTGTGTGTGTGTGTGTGAGTATGAGGGTGTGAATATAGGTGGTTCTCTATGTGTCTTCAGGTATTTCAAAAGTTTTATCTTTTATTGTAACTGAATTTTATTGTAACTGAATTTGTAATGTTTATATTAATGCATTAATCTTTTAGGAATTTCAAAGACATTTATTACATGAGTAGTATGAATGTTGATGCAACTGAATCCTTGCAAATAATGTTACTAATTACTCACAATGAATACTGTGCACAATTTAATACCAAGCCAGATTTCTCCTTTAAGTCCTCAGACATGCATTCCCTTTTAGAAGTTATAATCAAGTTTAAATTCAATGCTTTCAAAGCTAATCTCATCATCTTCTCTATTCTTGCATTACTTTTTCAAGATATCATGTTTCAGTGAAACTCAACATTTCCATTCATATCTGAAAGACAAAGATCTTTAGACTTTTGTTGCTTCCTTTCCTCTGTCTCCATATTTAATCCATTATCTGAGTATCTTGCAAAGGTACAATTCCTAATCACTTTGTATAATCACTCCAGATTACTCTAATGATGACCATTATTATGATCTCTATGGTTATTTTCAAATGGTTTATTTACGTAAGCTCTGTGTCTCCTCTGGTATTTCTTCACTGCACCATGTACTTTTGAAACAAATACTCCATTTCATTATCTCTGAAATCATTTTCTATCTGAGCTACAAAGCGACTTCTTTTGCCCAAGCAATAAAGGCATTTTTAAGTTCCTCATAACCTGCTATTTTCCCTATTGCTATGGGTATTTACAAATTTATCTAGCAAATTGTCCTTTTGGTACTCCAGAAAATATTTTTAAAGCTTCTATTTATGTGATTCAGTATTATCTCCCTATTGGTTTATGGTCATCTGTTTTAATTTTCTAATATTCATCTTATGCTCTGATTCATTCATTGAATTTGTTATAAATATAATCTGCTTTATAAAGAATATGAAATTAATCAGAATAATGAGTTGAAAACTTGTATAATTACTGGTAATATGATTTTTAGGTCAATATGTCATGTCTTTCTTTCATGATTGCTGTTTGGTTTCTATAAATTAGTTACTTTCCAAAAATTGCAGTACTATAAATGCCTCATATGTTAGTGCGTGAACCTGTCAATGAAACACCCCAAACCACTCCCTTCTTGAACAGATTTTAACAGACCTTTCCTTTTCAACTCAAATGTCAATGATTTTAGAGGTTATGGCCTATACGTTAGACATCTATACAAATGAATGTCTGGACAACATTTTTTTGATAGAGTAGGAAATTAACAAATGGGGCCTATTGAAAAGGACATCCTTTTTATTTTGAATCTCTTTATAATTGTTATTTACATGCAACAACTGAGACTGTAGAACTAAAATGAGTCAGTCAGATATTCATGTCATAGAATATGTTAGAGAAAATGCACCTGCCTTGCCAATGGTACTATCCCCTTATTCCTCAGTTTTCTCTTCTGTACAACAATGATAACAACTCCAGCTACTTTACATGGATATTAAAAATGATTGAAGGAATATTATACTACCTGATATATTAAGACTTCCATTATTGTCATCATTACTATTTATCTGTCCACTTACTATTTTATCAGGCACTTTGTCAAGGAGTTTGATGTGAATGGTTATTTTCTGACTTAACAGTTGTTGTGTTTAGAAATGCTATAGATTATGATGTGAAAATATTGGACAAGCACAGAAGTCTAAAAGAATGCCTTTTTTTAGACAAATGAAGTTTTATTCCATCTAATTACCTGTCATGCCAAGAACACATGCAGTCACAATTTTAACTCACTTATTTTTTCATTTATTCATTCAAATATGCTTGAAAGGACACAGTATGGAACAATATTGTGAAGAAACTATATGCTTTATTATAACTGTATTGGCTATGGTATCTTGGTAAAATACTTAATGTCAGTCTTCGTATTTGTAAATTGTGTGTTTTCAGGAGATTTAATGGAAAAGTTGTTTTCTCTCAGAAATGCCCTTAGGACATAAAACTAATTTAAAAAGCAACCAAAAAATAAAATAAAAAATAAAAAGCAACTAATGTTAATGTATCAGTCTGAGTATAGTTAAGGAAACAGATATAGCACAAGAGATACAAATGTATAAGAAATTGCAAGATTGGCTTAAGAGGGTCAGCCACAGAGTTGGATGAGGAAGCATGCAGAGGGTGTTCCCAGACTGGAGACCAAAGGTTTCAGTCCAAGGTCTGGAGCTCACTCCAGTGTTCCCTGCAAGCCCAAATCAGGAGGCCAACTGATCTGCAACAAAAAAACTAATGGTTCTACTCCAGAAGGCTGAAGGATCCAGAACAGAAGCTGAAAAGTCTGTGTGAGAAGCCAAGAGACAATATCCAAGCTGAAGGCAAAGACTGGAGCTCCTCCAGAAGCCCGTGTTTGTTTTCCTTTTACACCATCCAGGCGATGAGCCATCCTAGGGTGGGTCCTCTACACCCTAGGGTGTAGAATTTTTGAGCCAATTTAGTTGAGCTTCTAAACTTCTAAAGTTGACACAATCAGTTAAGCACTAAAGAATAGGAAAAAGGAAAAGGAAGGAGGGAGGAAAGGGAGGAGATGAGGAGGAAAGGGAAGAGAAGGAGGAGGAAGAAAGTAATAATTATCCTGTGTCCTGAAATTTGTTCAGGGTTAAAAGTTTATTTTCCTAGGGATTATAAACAGTGAATCAGAAGTGTCCGTGGTACAGAAGTGTCCTTAGTACTGGCTGACTGGTTGAAGAATTTAATGAGTAAGAAAGATTAGATCTTTCAGATTAAAGAGTAAAAGTGAAAAACTTGTATCTCTATGTTGATGAAGCTTGTCTGAATTTTTTCTTGTTTTCCAATGGCATTCTGATCACATGGTAAAATTTCAGTTAAGCACAATACTGTCAACTTATTTACCCATAATTAGCAATGTTTTAAAGGTTAACACATTTCAGTTTAGCAAATAAATATGTTAATAATTAAAAACCACTATGCTGATTTCACATGAAATATGTTAAATGCAAGCATTGTTAAATTCAAGAAGGTAGTTTCATTGCTAGCACTGTGTAGAGCTTTCTAGTTATTCAGTTGTCAAGCATAAAATGATATTTTCTTGAAAGTAAATTTATACAAATTTTTGAGCCATAATTTTTGATGTTTTAACTCTTTAATTTTGTGAGTAGTCTACTTGTATTATCAAAAATCATTTGATTGTGTTGAAACCATTCAGTTAAATTTTATAGTCTACATTTTTCCATTGTGAGGATTAGGTTTTTGTTTCATGAAAAAATGTAAGCTATAAGTTAAATTTAGTGTATAACTTAATTATGTAGAGTTGATAACCTTGTAATTATAATGCACCTCAAACACTAGAATTTTACTTGTAATCCTTTAATTTAAGGGATTTAAAATTTTATATCTTTCTTAAAGTTATTTTTTATAATTATTATCCTGTATTCATTACATAAAATAATAGATTTCATGGTAATATGTCATACATGTATATAATGCATTTTGATGCCCTCTATTGACTTAGTTCTATTCTCATTGTTATAACAAAATACCCAACACCCATCAATTAAAGGAAGGAAGATTAATTTTAGCTCACAGTTTGTAGAGGTTTCAGTTCATAGTCAACTGTCTCTAAGACAAGGTGGCATGGCAGAGGAGAAACAGTTCATAGCATAGCAGGCTGGACACAGAGAGGGATCCAAGGAGCAGAAAGAATGTATCCTTCCAGGCAACACCCACAGCGACCCACCTCTTCTCCCTGGCCTTCACCTCCCAACATCACATCCAGCTATAAACCCATCAGTGGACTAATCTGGGATTGTACATCCATGATCCAGTATCTCAGACCTACAATGAAATTATTTCCCCAAGTCCCAATTTATGATCTCATGAGGCTTTGGGGAGACATCCCCAAAATATCCTTTCTCAATGTTCTCCTATCTCTTTTCCTATCCATATAGTCTTTCTGTTTTTATGTTACCTTTTTTTTTTCGTTCCTGGATACTACATATGAAAGAAACCATGTGCTAAGTAACTTTTTGATTCTGATTTATTTCACTTAACATGATAATCTCTAGTTCAACCTATTTTTCTGCATATGCTAAGATTTTCTTCTTTATTATCGATGAATAATATTCCATTGTGTGTATGTAGCAAATTTTCTTTATTTATTCATCCATTGTCAGGTACCTATGTTACCTCAGTAACTTGACTATTGCGAATAGTAACAAAATATATATGGGTACACAGGTGTCTCTATAGTATGCTTAATCTGTTTTGGGCATATACTCAAGAATAGTACAGCAGGATGAAATGGTATCCTAGTTTTCATTATTAAGGACCTTCTAGTGATTTCCATAGTGGCTGCACTAAATTATATGCCCACCAGAAATCTAGATGAATTCCTTTATCCCTGATCCTTGTCAGCATTTATTATTTTTTTTGTTTTCTTGATAATATCCATCCAATTGTGTTGAGATGGTATCTCAGTGCGATTTTGATTTGCATCTCTCTGAATGCTAAAGATTTTCAGCATTTTTCATGTATTTGTTGGTCACATGTACTTTTCTCTTTTTCCCTTCCTTCTTAGCTCCTCCGTCCCTCCTCCTCTCCCCCCTCCTCTCTTCCCTTCCCTTCCCTTCCCTCCCGTCTTCTTCTTCTTTTTTTTTTTTTCCCGGCCCCGGGAATTGAACTCACAACCTCGCGCCTGTCAGACAGGCGCTTAAGTCACTGAACCAAACTCCCAGCCCTGCTTTTTTTGAGACAGGGTCGCACTGTGTAGCTCAGTGTTGGCCTTGCGGTCGGTTGCGTTGTAGTCCAAGCCGGCCTCGAACTCACAATGCTCCTCCTACCTCAGCTTCCCGAGTTCTGGGATTAAGGGCGTGCGCCACCACGCCCGGCTTGCTTGCTCGCTTGCTTGCTCGCTCGCTTTCTTTCTTTCTTTCTTTCTTTCCTCCTTCCTTCCTTCCTTCCTTCCTTCCTTCCTTCCTTCCTTCCTTTCTTCTTTCTTTGCAATGCTGGGTATTTTAACCCAGGGAATTCACATTAAGCCCCATCTTCACCGGTTTTTTTATTTTTAACTCTTCAAATTTTGAGACTGTGCTTTAGTAAGTCACAAAGTTGCCTGCCCTGGGATAAAACCTTTGATCTTTCTGCTTCATTTTCTTAAATACTGGAGTCACGGGTGTGCATTACCATACACAGCTGAATACATATTTTGAAAAATGTATGTTCAGATCATTTAGCTATTTTTATTGGAAGATATGTCATTTTGATGCTGCTAATTTTAGTTCTTATGTATCCTGAATACCAATTATCTGTGAGATGACTAGGCAGTGAAGATTTTTATACATTCTGTAAGTTATCTCTTTACTCAAATGTTTATCTCTTTTGTTCTGCAGACCTTTTTAATTTGATGAAATTTCGTTGTTTGATTCTTTTTTTCATTTGTGCACTATTTATTTATTTTATTTTTTATTGATGTACTGTTGGAGTTCCATTCAGGAAGTTATCAACTTTCCCTATGTCTTGAAGTGGTTTCCCTATTTTCCTTTAATTGTTTCAAAGATCCAGGTCTTTAATTGGGATATTTGATCAATTTTTTGTTAGTTTTTACACAGGGTGAGAGTGATGTATCTTGAAGTATCTACACATAGATTCAATTTTTCCACCACTGTTTGGTAAAAAGACTACATTTTATCCAATTTTGTTATTTTTGTATGATATTTTATCAAGAATAGATAGCTCTAGATGCATTTATTTGTGGACTTCTATTTTATTCAGTCATTCTTCATGTCTGTTTTTATTCAAATATTCTCCCTTGGTTACTACAGTTCTACAGTGTGTATTGAAATCAGACATTGTTGTAACTCAGGTATTGTTCTTTTTATTGATTATTGCTTTGTCTATTCTGGATCTTTTGTGGTTCCATACAAATTTTAGAATCAATAATAAGCAATGAGATAGAATAAAATGTCATCCAAAATTTACCACTCTCTTTTGCTTGAAATTTATTTTGTAAGATCAGAGTGTAGCTACTCTTCTTTAGTTTTAGATTTCATTTGTTTGGAACATCATTATCCAATTTTTCAGATTCAGGCTGTGTTTATTCCAGTGAAATAAGTTTCTTGCAGGCAACACAGTTTTGGGTCTTTATTTTGTAGTAATCTGCCAACTTAAATTTATAACTGGAGAATTAATACAATTTACATTTACTGAAAGATTTGTTACTGGATTGTCTTTACATCTGGTTGTTTTGAATACCCTATTCATTCCTGTCTTTCTTATTCATCTGAGAGGTTTGATGTTTTGCTAAGTATGTTTGATTTTGCTTAATTTTAATTTGCTTTTCTGCTCTCCTAGTGGGATTTATTCTTTCTATGGACTCATGATTTTGTTTATTTTTCTTTTTATCTGTGTGTAGGATTCCTTTAAGTACAAAATATGACACAAGTTTAGTCTTCTTCATGACTGAGTGGTATCCTATTGTGTATAAATACCATATTTTTTTATTAATTCACCCGGTGATGGACATATAGGTTTTTTCCAAGATTAGGCTATTATCAGTTGTGCTCCTGTCAACATGAGGATGCATGTATCATTGTAGTATGATGTCTTTACCTCTTCGGGGGCTATATCTAGAAGAAGAATAGTTGGCTTAAATGTAATCTCTATTCTAAATTTTTTTAGAAATCTCCATACTGATTCCCAAGGTGGTTGTACAGTTTACTCTCACACCAACAATGCCAAAGGCTTCCTTTTTTTCTGTAGCTTCTCCAGGTCTCCTTAGTTAATTTCTTGAAGATAGCCATTCTTTCTGGAGTGAGATAGATTCTCAGTAATTGTTTAATTTATACTTCACAAATCATAAATGATGATGAACATTTTTCCATGTAATTATTGATCATCTGTATTTCTCCAACTGAGAAGTATCTATTCATGCCAGGTGCCCATTTTGTGATTGGGT